>JAWPHD010008099.1:0-119444 GCA_037043455.1 Cyrtodaria siliqua
TGAAGGGTATTTCCATCGTAAACTATTTTTCCATTTTGCTTTACTTGCATTTGATCAATCAGTGAAGCTGCATCGTTAATTAACGCAATTCTGTCAGCGTCTGCGAAAGCGGCTCCATCAGCAAGTTTGTTTACTCGAAAACTGATTTCAAAATATGCGTTATACCAATCAAAGTAAGAACTTCTATCATTTAGTGTCAACTGATAACCACTATTCATTTGCCTGGTAGCATTTCCTGGTTGCGCTATACAGCCAATGCTTCTTTTATGTAATTATCAATATCGGCATAACTGTAATTTCCATTTGCAAAATCAATAGTTTTCAAATCTGTTCCATAGCTATACCTTATCACTTTGTTATTAAAATCCTCACTAATATTATACCACGTGTAAGTCATGGAATTAATCTTATCAAGTCCAATGCTATACTGTTTGTTCTTACCTAATATTAATGGTCTGTCAAATACAGTTGTAAAATTACTTGGTGTATTCGAGCTATTAATTATTGACGGTTTTTCTGATGATAATACAATTTTTTGTTCCATTATACATATTAGTAGATAAAATTAATCACCCTTGTAATACAGTTTAAAACTTGATTTTTCAAAATTGTTAACTTGCGTAATGTGATATTTTATGTCTGTAAAGATGGTCCAATAATGTGATTTCGGAAGAAATGCTTCAAATGCTCCTATTAGTATTCGTTTATCATTTTCTATGTTTGGCTGAGGACGTGGTTGATCGCGATCAGTACTATTAACTACATTAAACAAACTAAAATATTCTATACCAATGTCTTTATTTGCAACTGTTTATGTAAGGTCCGCTTCAACTACATATCGTCCGGATTTTACAATTACTGTGTTATCATCAGCATATCCTGTAACATATTTTCCAATGTCTATAAGTGGATTGGTTACAAGAGCAAATGCCCCGAGAAAAGTATCACGTTTGGTTCTTTCAAGTGGTTTTCGCGTTGGATATGATACATAATCATTGGCATCTTGTATGATGCTGATATCATTATCTATTGCATATTCAAGTAGTAGGGTCCGACTCAAATAGTCTACTTTTACTTTCAACCCGTCAATTATGCCAAGAATTGCTGTATGCCGACTATCAGACTTTTGATTAAACTGTTTCAATAAAGCTATTTCACCATCAAAAGCTTTGCTTCTTTCATCCTGAGCAGCTTTCAATTGCTTTGAGACATCATCATAGCAGTTTCTAGTTTATCAGTGTTAACCAGTTTGCTTAGTGCAGTGTCAAGCTTATCAGTGTCAACCAGTTTGCTCAGTGTAGTCTCTAGCGACTTACCGTCAACCATTTTCTTTTTGATGTCTTCAAATTCTTTGTTGATATCATCAACGTTAGTGTTTGTCTGTTGATTTAATATTTTAATTTGAGTTATTTCAGTAGTAAAAGCAGTTCTCATTTGTTTTGAAGCATCGGCAATAGCAGTTTCAAGTTCATTATTGTCAACCATTTGTTTATTGATTTCTCCGATCCGTGTATTAATATTTTGAACACCAGTTCTTATTTGTTCGCTTAATTTCTCAAAGTTTTCACTCTCTTCCAATCCATCTTCTTTCTTTTCTTGAAAAGATAGCAAAAAAGAATAAAATCCCAGTCAAAGATATACTGGAGTGTTCAAATGATGAAGTTATCCCTGTGAATGATTTGGATTCAGATACTCAAAAGATAGTCATTTTCGACGATTATGTTTGTGAACGCAATCAAAACGATATTATTCACTTATTCAAAACTGTCTCAGAATGCTTTCAAGGAACTAACAAAATTATCTGGCCTGCCAATTCATAAAGGTTCTTCAAAGTTCAAGAAGATTTTAGGAGGTTGTGCTGATGTTGAATATTATAATAGTCCCGATGACCTGATGAATGATCTAGAGTTAGTATGCGGAAGCATCGAATCAGGAATAATAGTCCACAGATAATAAATAAAGGTATTAGCATAATCGATGAATTATTAAAAATAGGGAAAATATCGCCTAAAGAACATGAGGAACTATTTTCTAAATATTTTAATTAAATTATTGTCTAACTGTAATTATATATGACACAAATTACTAACAAAGAAGAATTAATTGATCATTTGACACGACTCGTGGCTGCATACAGACGCAGTTATAAATTGTGAGGTATTATAAACACAACCCTACAAATTGTTAGTGGGATAATTGGTTGTACTGCCGTATTGGCATTGGTTCCGGCAATTCCTGTTTTCGTGGCTGTAGTTGGTGCAGTTCCTCCAGTAGTTGTTGTTTTAGTAAGTAAAACAAGAATAGCAGAAAGAAAGACTTTGTTAAAAACACATCATAGAAGTTTCAAGCAACTTCTATCATATGTCCAAACAACAACAGGAGGAGGACTAGAAATTGATGAGGAGGTAATTAGGATTGTCTTTAATACAATATCAGAGATTCAAAAGAATGATAACTTTACAGAACCTCTGGAAATGTATATGAAAAGGTTCAAGCTTAATGGAAATTAAGCTAGTTGAGCATCTGTTTAAGTTAAACGGCCATGGCATTCAGTCCCCCCACCTCCCCGTAATTCTTTTCTGACTTGTTTCCATATCCTATCATACTTTTCTCTGGTTGATTTTGTTTTAATCGGTTTTGTTTCTTTTTCTATTTTTAATATTTTAAATATTTTCTGAAAAATGTAATCAAATTTGATTGATCTTTTTCGACCCTCTATTTGATCTGAAATCTTTACAATTTAGTAAAAACAAATCTTCGAGTCTTTGTCTATTTGCAGAAGACAAATCATATTCTACCAAGTATTTATCTAAATGGTACTTTCTGTGGTAAATAGTTTTCTTTCGGCTGTAATTATAACCTGTAATAAGATTGTAGCCATTGTGGGTGCCGCAATTAAGGCAAACACGCTCGTTATCGAAAACTTCGCAAGTATCATTACAATTCACACATGCATAAGTACACTTGTAACACAGCTCGGCTCTGGTACAATTTTTACAAAGCTTCTTTTTGTTAGTCATGTAAAATAAGATGCAATCTATGCACACCTCAGGAGGATCAATCATAATATCTAAAACTCTTTCACAATATTTGCAATTCATTATATTATACTACAGAATTATATATTTAAAATAATGTAATCCATATTATATGGAAAGTTATGCAGAAGAAGAAAGAAATATAATATTTGGAGTAGCTGCCTTTGAAAAGGCTCTCACAGATAAAACAAAAGAGCATATTGATGATTATAGGAAGAGTTGTATGAGACACTTGGAAGAAGATATTGCAGCTTTTAAAAAAGATTGGATGGCTGGGCTTTTTTAGAGAAAAGTTATGATATCTGGACGATTCGTATACAGATCAAAGATAGTAAATGATAATAAAAATCCTGGAAATCAAAGAGCTTGGTATCATTCCTGTTAAAAAACAAATAATTAAATTAAATTAAATATAGGCTTAAAAAAATAATCTCATGTAATATTATTATATAATGACTGAAAAAGATTTGGAAATTGAAGAATTACCAGAAAAAATTAGCGAATATGATAGAATTAAGAGATTGGTTGAATCTTATATAAAACCATCTGGAGAATATAACAAAATTAGAAAAAAAACGTATTGATGAAATTAAAGGACTTATAAAAGATGTACAATTAATACCAGAAGAATATAGTACTGCATTGAAAGAAAAAAAAGATGTTGTAGAATTTGGAAAATTATCACCAGAATATGATAAAGTTGTCGAAAAAGAAACATCACCAAAGCAATATATGAAAGTTTTTCAAGTTGATATTATGACTTGGAGAGATCCACTTAGACAACTTTTAGAAACATTACCAGCTGTTACAGATGTTATTGAAAAGGAATTGGAGCAAACGAACGGTCTTAAAATAAATGTTGTTTTGAAACTTACCATGAGAAAACCAGCATGTGATAATTTATCATACTCTTATAAAACAGCTTATTTCGCTTCCAATGCAGAATTAATATAAACAAAACTGAAATTGCTGATGTGTTGGTTAGAGTAATTATGAAAATAATGAATAACATTGAATCATGGCTTCTGGAGGGAAGTAATTGGGAAATTGAATCAGTTGATGCGCGCTACGTAAATCGAGTAAAGTACAAGCCTTTGCGAGGTAGCTCGTATTTAGCATTACCAAAAGAACTGCAACATCACAAAAAAGGTTTAATAAATATAAAAAATGAAAAAGATAACGAATGTTTTAGATGGTGTCATTTAGCTTATACATTTCCTGTTGAAAAAGATCCCCAAAGAATAACAAAGTATAAAAATCATATTGGTGATCTTGATTACAAGGGGATAACATTTCCTGTTACAATTCGACAAATCCCAAAAATAGAAAAACAAAACAACATTTGTTTTAACATATTTGGAGATGGAAACAATCAAGAATACCCTTTGCACATATAAAAAAACAAAGCAACAAAAGAAACTTGTGATATGCTTTTAATTACTGAAGGAGAAAAAAATCATTATGTGTGGATAAAAAACTTTAACAGTTTGATGTATAATCAAACAGCACACAATGGGAAAAAATGGTTTTGTAAAACATGCCTCCAATGCTTTACATTAGAAAGAGTTTTAGAAAAACGTAAGCCTGTTTGTCTTTCATATAATGGTAAGCAAGCAGTAGAGATGCCAGGTAAAGATGAAAAAGTTTATTTTAAAAACTATAAAAGGCAACTAATGGTTCCCTTTGTTATATATGCTGATTTTGAAGCAGTAACCGAAAGTATTTCTTCAGCATCGAACAATCCTAAAAAATCACATAGATTGCAGTTACGGGTATAAAGTTGATTGTTGCTATGATGATCAATAATCAAAACCAGTTGTAACGTATAGAGGACCGAATGCTGTTTACAAGTTTTTAGAAAAAATGATAGAAGAAGAAAAGTGGTGTAAAAAAACTGCGAATACGCATTTTAAGAAAGAGTTGGTGATGTCAAGAGAAGAAGAAGCTAGATTCCAAAAAATCTAAATCATGTCATATTTGCGGTCATGGTTTTGTAAAAACTCTCGGAAAAGGTAACGCAGGTCATACAGTGTCATATAAAAACTTCATTAGAAAAGTCAGGGATCATTGTCATATAACTGGAAAGTATAGGGGAAGCGCTCACATTATATGTAATATTAATTTCAAACTGACTGAAAAAATACCTGTCGTGTTTCATAATTTGAGAGGTTATGATTCTCACTTTATAATGCAACATATTGGAAAGTTTGAAAATAAAATAAATGTTATACCAAATAACATGGAAAAGTACATGGCTTTTATGTTAGGGCAACGTTTGGTGTTTATTGATAGTTTTCAGTTTATGTCTCAGTCATTAGAAAATTTAGTAAAAAACGTTCCGTCGTTTCAGTATACATCTCAGGAGTACTCTGGTGATAAGTTAGAATTAATAAAAAGAAAAGGTGTTTATCCTTTTGATTACATGAACAGTTTTAAACACTTCAAGGATACTAAGTTACCTGACAAAGATAGCTTTTATTCTCAATTAAATGATGAGCATATTTCAGATGCAGATTATGAACACGCTAAAACAATATGGAAAACATTCAAGATTAAAAATATGGGAGAATATCATGATTTGTATCTTAAGACAGATGTGCTGTTGTTGACAGATGTTTTTGAAAACTTTAGAAAAATGTGCATCGAGTATTACAAATTATATCCTTGTCATTACTTCAGTAGTCCTGGATTAGCTTGGGATGCATGCCTCAAAATGACTGGTATCCAACTTGATTTAATAACTGATATTGATCAATATTTGTTTGTGGAAAAAGGATTAAGAGGCGGTACGAGTTATATCGCAAACAGATATTCATAGGCCAATAATAAATATATGAAAAACTATGACAATAAAAAAGAAAGCAAGTACATAATATATCTCGACGCTAATAACTTGTATGGTAGGGCTATGTGTCAACCGTTACCTAATGGCAACTTCAAGTGGGTTGACAAGTTTGAAAAAGGTAAATCAAATTACATTGTTGAGTGTGATATCAAGTATCCTGAGAAACTGCATGACTCGCATAATGATTATCCTCTCGCCCCGGAAAGTTTAAATATCAAAGATGAGTGGTTGTCAGACTATTGTAAAAATTTAAAACAAAAAATTTAATTTAGGATCTAGTAAAGTTAACAAACTTGTTACGACGTTGAAAAATAAAGAAAAGTATGTCGTGCATTTTAGAAACTTAGAATTGTATAAAAAGCTTGGATTGAAGGTAACAAAAATACATCGGATACTACAGTTCGACGAATCACAGTGGTTAAAGACGTACATAGACTTTAATACTGCTAAGAGAACAGCCGGTAAAAATGCTTTTGAAAAGGATTTCTTCAAACTGATGAACAATTCAGTTTTTGGTAAAACTATGGAAAATTTGAGAAAAAGAAATAATATTAAATTAACTCATGACGAGGAGGTCCTTTTAAAATATGCAGCAAGACCTTCATTTGTTTCTTGTAAAATGTTTAATGAAAATTTATTTGCTATAAACAGAATAAAAGAACGATTAGTTTTAAATCGTCCTATCTATGTTGGTATGTGTATTTTAGACTTGTCAAAATATTTGATGTATGATTTCCATTACAACTACATTAAAAATAAATATGATAAAAAAGCTAAATTATTATTTACTGATACCGATTCCTTATGCTATGAAATAAAAACAAAAGATGTGTATGCAGACTTTTACAAGGATAAAGAACTTTTTGATAATTGTGATTATGATCCAAAAAGTAAGTTTCATTTTAATGATAATAAAAAGGTTATTGGCAAGATGAAAGATGAAACTTTTGGAATACCCATTGTTGAATTTGTTGGGTTGCGAAGTAAACTATATTCGTATATGTTAGACAATAAGGTTAGTACAAAGAAATGCAAGGGTGTTAAAAAGTGTGTTGTTAAAAAACAGATAGCACATGATGATTATAAAAAGATTTTGTTTACGACAACAGAAGCTCACCATGAGATGAAAGTCATTAGATCACAAAAGCATAACGTGAGCAGTTATGTGATAAATAAAAAAAGTTTATCAGCTTATGATGATAAACGATACATACTAGATAATGGACAAGCTACATTAGCATATAAGTAAAATACTGCATGGTAACAAATGATATGCAAAGCGATGGTTAAGACTTTGCTTAACGAGTTGCAAATGTTTTAGTCATTTACAAAATTAATAGAAACTGAGGGTTTTGGTAAAGTTCTTCCTAAGCGAAGGGTAATCAAGCAGTTTTGTGTAGTTGTGTGGGGTCTGGCAGCAAGCATGTCATCGTCATTTTTTTATGTTTGCAAATGTTTATGTTAAAGGCAACAGGAGACAACTAATAATGGCTGATTATTTGTCGCGAGGGAGAACTGCGCTTATACTCTCAGTTTCTATACTACTTATACCGATCGATATAAATGATTAATTTGTTTGAGATGACCCATAAATTTGCCGCGGACATATTCGCACGTTGCGGACGTTTGCGACACTTACGTGTGGTCCAATATATCCGCGGACACACTGGCACGGCGATGCGGACATATTGGCACCCAACAAATATAAATACGTGCATTCCATGCGTGCAGATGTGGACAAGGATTGCCGGAGCTGCTATGCCATTCGGCCGAGTAGTGTTTTACTGTAACTTTTAGCACATTTTACTGTCACTTTTAGCACATTTCAGGCCAAACATGACGGTCGATTTGTTTGTGGTAGTCCCCCCCCCCCCCCCCCCCCCCCCCATCACCCCCACCCCCTGAGTACAACCTGGCTCTACCTATATCTTTTTGTCCCCCAATTGATATAAACTTTACTTAATTTTATAAAGCGGACTATGAAAAAGATAAATGGCAATAATTTCACCCCATGTAATATGCGTTTTGCTGGGGACAAAAACAGGATTGAAAAGATCGGATTTTTGAAATTGTATTCGTAATTGTTTTAGACAAGCCGATTGCGAAGGTTTTCCGATCTTATTCGTTTACAATCGCAACTGCCTCGCGGGATTGGCGAAGAGTTTCGATCGATTCGTTTAATGAACAGTTTGTAATCGCATTGCGCATGTCCGAGAAAATCGTAAAAACTCGTAGTTCTCCGGCAGGAATAAACGGCAGGGCAGCATTTTATTCAAGATATTGTTTTGATCATAATTAATAATTTACAGAACTGGAATACGAACCATGTCTTTTCTTTGAATACTCATAAAATAGCTGTGTATGCATATAAATGCAGTAATGTTGAGTATTTAATATTTTACATTAAAAATCGCTTAGATATAGGTAACTAGTGCCCTTTAAGTACTCCTGAGTACAACCAGTACTATATATACATCCCGCCATCCGTAAGAAATGTTTAGTTTGTATTTTTTCAGACACCAATCGCAAATTATTAATTAACATTTTTCAATACAATACGGGCGATACAATTTTAATGCTTCTCTTTGTAAATGTTCGTTATCTTCACTCTCAGACTCTTACTTTTATTCTCACTATTACTTGCGCGTGACGCGCACTTTAACAGTTAATTCCTCGTAAGAGGGTCACTGGGTGTTGACATATATTTAAAGAAATAGAAAGAATGAAACTTCATGTTTATCAGCCTTTTAACACTACTCTACAATCTTTATTTTATCTTCACCTGTATTTAACACAAATAGTTCAGGCCTACTCCCATACCCACGGAAGTTAGATGTGTAGTAGGACTCCGACTTCTACATGTAAATATATATGTTTATAAGCGCGTTACTACTGTCTCGCCGCAGAGCTAGCTTTTATGGTGATATCGGTAGAGCGCCCGCTTCACATGCAAACCCAGTTCAAACCCGGCACAGTTCAAACCCGCCGAGTTCCTAACTTACAGACGTATAACAATTTTCATAGTTATGTGATTCTTACAACAAACCGCAATGTTTACGTTTCTTCGAAAATATCCGAAGAATTCCGTCGTTGGGTCTTCCCGGTAAAAATAGAATAAAAACAAACAAAAGGAAAGAACGATATTACCCTTTAAATCTTAAACATTCTCACATTGGTGTTCTGACAACACAACTTCATATATCTAGCTCCTAAACCGTTGGAATAGTTGGGTAAGTACAAGTCAAAAAAACGTTTTATTTCGATTTTTTATAGATGCCCCGGTGTTCGTTTTGTTGACATTCAATGATTCATGGTTATGAGTGGTGGGTGGGGTAATGACACATTGTTTCAGTATAAACAAAACCAAAATCATCGGACTCTGATTTCAAAACGTTCTTATTATGTAAGGTCGCATACGTACAAGCCTATTGAATCCAGTCCATATTAATGTATTGTAACAAAAAATAATCTGTGCATAAATATGGCATGTGCATGGACAATCCCGATTCAGTAACCAAACACTTAGACTTGTAACATCAATAAGAACCACTTAAGTAACTGGCACACAAAAAATAGTTTGCTCACATCTTGAGTACTGCTGCACTGTTTGATCTCCCGCAACGAATGCATAATCCCATCTCTATATTTCTACCGGAGCATTGTAATTGGTTTATCAGTAGATGGATTAAACAGATCGAGGCACTACTGTGGACAGACTTTCAGCGTCACAGAGATGCTCCACTGCGGCTGACAGAAATTGAGAGAATTTTACAAAACACAGACAGAAGTCCATTTGCTACAAGATGATATTAAAGCAGCCTTTTTGTTATCTCCCTTGACGACTACCCGACACTTACGAACGTACAGGACAGACATCTGTTTTAAAGTACTAAAAACAACAGCCACCAGCTATTGATACTAATTCTTATCCCGAACAACAGTTCTATGGAATGTCAAACCCCAAGTTATTGATACTGGTTGTTTCCCTCAGTTGATGCAAACTTATAACACAGTTTTTGTCTGGCATCAGTTCTCTTCTGCTCAAGTGGGGGCACCAAAGTCCAGTGTTGCTTACTCTCCCTACTTTATGCATGATCTTAACTGGGCAGACTTGAGAACTAGTGTCTGTCCTTCAATGCATGTAAAAGAAATAAATAATGATGAATCTTTTGATACCTGCCACACAGAAGGAAAGGATACATATTTAAATTGAAAACCATTATCAATAAACAGTTTAATCAATCAAAAATGTTATATGCCTGTTTTCTAGATCTCAAGAGGGCATTTGACTCTGTGTTGCACCCTGCCTTATTTATAAAACTCATATAAAAAGGCATAGGCGGCAAGTTTTTAAAGCTTTTACAATCCATGTATTCTTCCAATTGTGTGAGAGTAAGAATTTGATCACAAGTGGTCTTACAGACTCCTTTAACTTTCAAGTAGGAGTATATCAAGGTGATAATTTAATCCTCCATTTGTTCAATTTGTTTATAAATGACATTGTTTATACTTTTAATGACAATGAGTCTTGGGAACAAATTAGTTAGTTGCAGGGATCACTATAGGCCGCCTTTCCGCGATATTGTCGCATTAAAATCTAAAAAATCGCATGAAAAAAGACAAATGGAACAAATTGTTGCACCGAATTCGGGGAAATCCATTTTCACCATTTCGGTTTGTAATGAAAATATATTTATTTACATTTCATTTAAAATCTCAAGTAAATTTGCTCAGATCCATTTATTTGCGATTAAAATATATAAAATGAGAAAATATCACATTATTCGAAAATCGCATGAAAAAAAACCAAAACTAGATTATGTCGGTAAACTTCCGGTTCGCTTTTGCTTCGTGAAAGCGAGGGTGTCAAAGAAAATTGATTGATTATGAATAAACATGGCCATTTTTATAATAATTCATCAACTTCTAGTCATATCTGACCATTATCCCCCAATCTATAATGATTTGACGCGATTATCTATGTACTGGATTTGGGCAAGCAATTATAAAGCTATGTTAGTGTAAAAAGTTGACGTAAATTCGGTCACGCTTTATTTCGGATGGTTTAACAACTTCTACTTTCACTACTGGGAATGACCCAGAATGCATGACATCACGTGCAGTCGACGAACAACCACTGGTCATTCGGCTTCGCATCCGAAATGTTTCATGAAAATGGCGAATGTCTCATTACAATCAAGCAAATGGGACATTTTGTCTCATTGAATTCAATCCTTGGGTGATCCCTGTAGTTGTTTACTTTATGCTGATGTCTTGGTTAGGACTACTGTCCAACTCGCCATTAGGACTGCAAAACAGCCTTACCAGATCCTCGAAGTACTGTAAAGAATGGGACTTAGACATAAAATATGCAAAATCAAAAGTAATGGTTTTCAATAAGGCAGGACGATTTCATGACCCCAGTTTCAGTATAGACAATACACTATTAGAATCTGTACGTCAATATAAATATGCCCCATTTGGTCAAATAGAATAGGGCCACTGCAGATCCCTTTGGAGGGGTAGGCAGAGGAGTAGAATCCCCCCAAATTCATGTTCATTTTATCATTTTTTGTTCATGTTCATTAAAGGTCTTCATCATGATCCCTGCATTGTTTCAGGTGCCATCTCGCTCACATCAAAAGAGCAGTGGCAGAAAAACAATAAAAGTGGCT
Organism: Cyrtodaria siliqua; assembly: GCA_037043455.1. NCBI lineage: Eukaryota > Metazoa > Mollusca > Bivalvia > Adapedonta > Hiatellidae > Cyrtodaria > Cyrtodaria siliqua. The sequence continues at coordinate 11,559 of JAWPHD010008099.1, forward strand.
CCAGCGTAAATGGAGTTTCTACGATAGAATTTGCAGCAACTCTGCAGTTCAGGGTGAGAAGGTTCTAGGCCCACTTTCCATATTTTATCTGGATGTGCATGGAGGATGAGCCTGACATGTTCATGCCTGTTAGGCACCATATAACCTTTCATGTGTTGGTGCGCCTTAAAACCCAATTTAATTCAATACAAATATCTAGGAATAATGTTTACTGTAAATGGCAATTTCCCACCCGCTCTAACAGATTTGCACCACAGAGGACAAAAAGCATAAACTGTGGTCATTGTTTAAAAATATATCTGTTGGTGTCAGTCAGTTTATACACATTTTGATCACACCGTCAAACCAATACTACTCTACAGTTCAGAAATTGTAGGAATTTTTAATATCACTAATAAGGTTAAACAATTTAGTGACAATATAACTTGTAATAAGTAATAGATAGAGTATGGTTTCATTGAGTTGGTTCATTTAAACATCGAGATGGGCTACACCCATCGAGGTGTTTAAATTAACCAACGAGATGAAACCATACTCTATTTGTTTTGTAGCATGTCCATTTCAGCTTTATTTTAACTGTTATTCTCACTGTTATTCTCACAGTTATTCTGACATGTCTTATTTTCAATTAAACGATTTACACCTGTATCTGAACAAAGAGAATTGTCTGTGACCATGCTACAATTATCTATGACAGTTTGCCAATAGAGAAGATAAATATTTCCATATGTAAATATGTTCTTGGGGTGTCAAGAAAGGCTACTAATCTTGCAGTATATGGCGAGATGGGCAGATACCCACTTTATATTGATGATCAAATACTGGTCTAGGTTATATGAAGATATGTGTGGCGATCCATTGCTAAAAGAAGCACTCAAAGAAAACATAAGGCCTAAAAAAATATGTGTGTGTTTCTGGTTTCACCCTGTCAAAAAGTTAGGGTAGGTAGGTAGGAAAAAGTAGTTTTTTTAGATATTCTTTTAAATATATTGTTCGCATATATTTTGCCATTTTTGTACTAAGGCAACTTCTTGATAACCTTTGCAAACAGTTTGGATCCAGATTAGATGCTTAACAACTCTGGCTAATAAAATTATCCTTTGAATAAAAATATTTGTTGTTTGATTGTAATATTTATTTATTTTTTTAAAAAAAAAATCTTTGCTAAAGATATTTAGGGTCGGCGGTGAAAAAGTAGGGTCGGTCAGGAAACCGGAAACACACATATTTTTTTGTTAGGCCTAAACAGTTTTAATAACAATCAACATTGCTGGCTTACATGCATCTACACTATTTTAAAAGATGTTAATATGCACCACGTAATCCATGATCCCTCTAAATGTCACAATAGGGACATCGCTACTATAAAACATCGGTTTCGAGCACAATATGCACGCAAATGGCATACTGGTGTAAACTCCAGTGACAAACTAGGCACATTAATAGTTTTTTATTTCAACAAGAACCTTATTTAACACAGGTTCATAATGATACACAATGGCGTATGTTGGCTAGATTTCGCACTAATTAGCTGTCACAATCTTCACATTGAAACTGGAAGGTACACTACCAAAAACACCAGTGGATAATAGGACATGTGTTCATTGCAACATGGGTTCTATTGAAAATGAACAACATGTATTGTTAGAATGCCCTAAATATAACTACATTAGAAATATTTTGTTTAATTGCATTTCAAAGGAATGTTATATTTTGTACTCCTAGATAATACTAGCAAATTTACTTGGCTATTAAGTAACGAGAATAGCACTATTTGCAGAGCACTAGCCGAATTTATTTATAATGCATTTATAACTAGAAACATTTGTGATTAAGATAAACGCATTATTAAACTAATTTATATAATTTATCTAACTATCTGAGTGCATAAGCCTCACCCAGCAAATGTATCATTATAATTAAGAAAACATAATAAATAAAAGAGATTCATTTAAGGCATGCACTGTTTTAATTTGCCGCTATATGTGAAATGATACAAATTTTGGTTAAGGGAATATTGTATTCAGGGGCTAAGACAACAGTATAATAACTACAAGTTATCACATGTTGTCTTCCCTTATCTGTTGTATGTGACCGTACATCTTGCACTTATTGTGGGTAATAGAACTTAGCATTATTTTGTACTTTGTATTTTATTCCTCTTTTTCTTGCACTATAATAACAATTGTGTGTTACATTTATGTAGCTTTCTGAATAGACCTCATCTTATAAAGCCCAGAAGTGTGTTCTACTTTTACTATTGCCTCCATGGCCAGGATGGTAAAGACACTGCGTTTAAAACCTTTTGTCCTCTGACCTCTGCGGGTTCGAAACCTACTGCGAGGTCAACTTGTAAGTGAGAAAATGTTGATTCTTACTAATAATGGAAGGTATACAGTACTGGTTCTGAAAAAAATTACCGTTATTTCAGGATAACAGGGTATTTGGAATTTATATACCCAGGAACGCTTTTTCACTCTGTAATAATATGTGTTTAACAATGGAGAGAGTAGAGAATAATCTTACATGGCATGGGGAGTGGGGAGAATCTGCCTCACATGGAGTGGGGATAATCCGGATTGTCTATCTCACATGAAGTGGGAAGTGAGTAGAGTCTATCTCCCATGGAGTTGAAAGTGGGGAGAGTCTATCTCATATTGGCCTGGGGAGTTGGGAGGCTATCTCACATGGAGTGAGGAGAGTCTATCGCACTTGGAGTCAGGAGTTGGGAGAGTCTATCTCACTTGGGTTATGAGGCTCTGTAACATAGCAGGAAATTGGGTTAAAATCTATCCCAGTCCAAAGACTGGCCAAAAATAAGGTAAAATTACTTAATTATATCTAGATATATCTGAAATGTTTTTTTTTTGTATTTCAGAATTCATGTTTTCATAACTGTGGGATCTCTCTCAATTGGATGACGGCCTGAAAATCAAAGGTAAGTTACACTACTTAGTTGTTCATCTGCCAGACATTGCACAGGTGTAGGAACGGAGAGCAGGGATGAGGGGCAGGCCTCCACAGGGCTTTTTTCCAGGTATTTTGGGGAAAAGAAGCCTTGTAAATTTGGGAAATTTAAAGTAAAAATGACCAATTTCGGAATTTTTTTTATTGATAAAATGGCCAATTGAGAATTGTTTACGTCTGCATTTTGTAAGTTAGGGCATGGTAAAAGCCTAAAAGGTGTAATTGGGACTATTATATCACTAACATACAACTTATATTGATTAGTATGTAACATAAGGGATGTATCAGTACAACATACATAATTTATGTGAACAAAATATTTGATTTTTTTTTTGAGATTGGGATTTTTTTTCAATAATTGGGAAAAAGACACTATTTTGCATTGGGATCGGGTCCATTTTTCGGTCCCGTGAGACCTAGAAAAATCCTTGCTCCACCCCCAATAATCTGACAGGGGATCATCTGACTTGAAAGGAGTTGTGAGCACCATGATGTGGGCATTATACTTTTAAAAGATCTTTCCACCCGAGTTAGTACATGATTTACGGCGTAGTGGAAGAGTGTCCACCTCGCATGCTGAAGGTTGTGGATTCAATCCCTGGCCATATACTTCGTAAAAATGGTATGTGTAGCTCCATTGCTTGACATTTAAAGGATAGTTCTATGACTGGTCGACCGAGTGTTAGAATAAAGAGACTAGGTGGGGTATTATGTCATGTGTCTATGGCGTGGTACTTCAGTGTCGCAGCACTATAAAGTTGAGCATAGACCTCACTGCTACAAGTAGACACAGAGCCCCAGATATAAGATTTTAATCCACATAAAATACCCCTGAAAATATAAAAAAAATGAAAGAATTCATAATTTTTGTGCGTAACAAACACGGATTTAAAATATGATTTACGCACAAGGTCAGAATATGACAGTATGGCTGGGTTGAACTTCACAGATACTAAGAGTTTTCATTCATTTAATAGTGTTTTAATCAGTTTAATGCCTTGATGTTTAAGAGCATATTTTCACTCCTAGAATATACCCATCGACATTTGGATGGCAAGATATGGTAGTTGTTGTAATATTACCTGTCTAGCATTGTGTGATTGTTGTTAAATGGGTGTAACAAACATACATGTGCAAACACTCATTCTAGGGATTCTGGCTACAAGATTTGTCGTCCTTTACGAAGGGTTGCAAGGCTTAACTTCAAAATATTACCTGTAATGAGTAGCTTGCCTTGTTGTGATTCTATAGTAGCCTTTTGTTATACTCTGGCTTTTACAAAATGAAGTGGGGGCTATATGGGAATCATGTTGTCAATAACGTCGCATCCCGTCGCTTAGCACATTTTTGTCCTCATTACGTGATCCTGCTTTAAATCCAATAAGCGATGGGAAAGCTTATATTAGCAGGATTTTATAACGGATATTTTGACAATAAACTGGAAAAAAAAGCGATAAACTGTTTAAAATTACGTATTAAATGTTTTGATTTTACAATATGCAAACTTTTAAAGCCGAAATTAAGGTTTTATTTCATTCTCAGCCAACCTCGTTTTCACTTCTTGGGGAAGGGGTTGGATAGGGTTTGAAAGTTAATACTCGGACCACGAAACTCATTTTTGTCGCATCCTGTCACGTAACACATTTTTGTCCTGTCATGTCGCTAACACATTTTATTACTTGCATTCCTCAAACAGTTTTGAATGGGTTGTTCCCAAACTTCATAATATACTGATAAAAAATTAGGGGTATTCGTCACCTTCAGTGATAGTTCTAGTTTCATAGCAATCAGATCTGAAAAGCAGTTGCAAAATCGAGGTTTTATGCCTAAATTTTGGGAGTAAATAATTCTGTAATAATTACCCCTCATTTTAGTAAAATTAGGTTTTTACCCCTCAAGTTCAGATTTGAGGAGAGATTACTCCTGGGGTCTAAAAAATTATCTGGGGCTCTGTCAGACACCGTTGTGAAATGATTGAAAGCTTGTAAAAAGCGACGGTAAAACCCCATACATACACACACATTAGTAACTTAGTAAATTTAAGCAAATAGTTTATATTTAGAAGTTTGTTTATTCCATTTATAACTGTTTATTCTGTGCATAAAATGATCTAGTAAATATTGAGGGAAAAACTTATTAAGGTAATATTTTTTTTAGCTCGACTTTATAATGACGCTATTTGGTCCATTGTTTTCGGTTTCTGCGTGGCGGATTTGTAACCGGAGGCCCCTAGGTTCAATCCTCCTTTGTGCCACTGAGTTTCGTCAGTGTGTTCTTTGGCAAGACACTTTCACTTAGCCTCGTCCGTCGGATGGGGATGACAACCGAGCAGTCCTGTGTATCGGTCTATCCTCCGAGTACGTTAAAGAACCATAGAAATCTATTTGATAATAAGAGTAGGGCACGGTTCCCAGCTTCCTATGTATCCTACCCCGCTCTCTGGTGCGGTTCTAAATAACATATACTGTGTTGATGAGCCGTTTAACAACATTCAATTCTGTTATCATCCTAAAGCATTTTACGGACATTCTCTCTGAAAGCACTTGTTGTTTCCCAAAAAATGCTTTTCCACAATGTTCCTTTGGTAAAATTTGCAAGCATGTAAAATCAGTTTCATAATTATTTTTACAGTGATTGCAGTTGAAGCATGGTACATATGTTTACTTTGGCAAGATGTCCCTAAATGGAAGCCAGGGTTGTTACTGCTGTTCAAGGTCGTCTAGCAGTAGGATGGACATTGATGCGGCGCTTGATGAACTGGGCATGCTCAGTACCGTGACGGAGAGCAGGAAGCAATATATGCAGGTAATGTGGAGTTATGCACCTTTCATGGTACATAGTACATACAGGTAATGTGGAGTTATTTCCCTTCCCGGGTACATAGTACATGCAAGTAATAAGGAGCTATGTCTTTTCCAGGGCAGGTAATGTGGAATTACGTCCCTTCTAGAGGCCAGTTATGTCTCTTTCAGGGCAGGTATTGTGGAGTTATGCCACTTCCAGGATTAGATTTGTTAAAATTAGGTCAGCGCAACATCCAAGATGGCCGCCATTACCACATATGGTCGAAACCTTGAAAAATCTTCTTTTGTTCGAATGAAGTCTCCGGGGTCAAAAATGGCCATGCCCCAGGGGTCCAAAGTTTGTATATTGAGATTTTGCATGTTTTTCATAGAGCTATATAGGAAAAATAAATAAAATCTTCATTTTGATTTGGATTCCAAATATGGCCATCAGTGGCCATCTTTGTTTACATAGAGTTATATAGGAAAAACTTGTGGCGACCACTCCTCTGAGACTACTTGAAGGATTTTCATGAAACTTAATAGAAATGTTGCTCTTGATGTCTAGTTGATCCTAGCAACATTTCAGTTTGGACGGAAAGTCAAGATGGCTGCCATGGCTAAAAATAGATTTTTAAAAAACAAATATGGGACTTTTTCTAAAATGACTAGCATGACATGATGTTGGTCCTTGTTGAAAATTATTTTGATTGTAACTTCACCGGAATGCTGATCTAGCTATCAAAACCTTCAGTAGAGCTTCAAGGTCATTAACCTCTTGTTATTTTTGTTTCCTGTTTGGATGCATTTTTTTATGGGATGACGAGTTGTCCGTCGTCCGTTAACTTTTGCCTTGTGAACATTCTAGGGCCTTCATTATTAATTTTTTTTTACGAAACTTTGCCAGTGTCTACATCAATGAAAGCTTGTACAAAAGACAGCCAGAGTTATTGCCCTTGTTTTGCTGAAAAAATGCCATATTAAGCCATGAGAACACTAGCACCTTCATTTTTTATTTGATCTTTACTAAACTTGCACATATTGTTAATATCAATGAAAGCTCGGACAAGTTCGAAAACCAGCCAAATCGGATCAGTAACACCGGAGTTATGGCCCTTGTTTTTTCTGGAAAAATACCATTTTCTGCCTTGTGAACACTCTAGCACCTTCATTTATTTGTTGATCTTTACCAAACTTGCACAGATTGTTAATATCAATGAAAACTCGGACAGGTTCGAAAACTAGCCAAATCGGCTCCGAAACACCGGAGCTATGGCCCTTATATTTCCTGGAAAATGCAATTTTCTGCCTTGTGAACACTCTAGCACTTTCATTTATTATTTGATCTGTACCAAACTTGCACAGATTGTTAATATCAATGAAAGCTCGGACGAGTTCGAAAACCAGCTAAATTGTTTAGTAACACCAGAGTTACGGCCCTTGATTTAGTTAAAAATGCTGTATTTTGCCTCATTAAGATGATAGGGCTTTCATTTTGCCAGATTTTAATGAATCTGCAGGGATGATCAGTACCAAATCCAGTGTCCATTCTAGAACGCGCGATTGCGGGATTCACGCCCATTTTTCGTAGATCCCGCATGTTTTTTCACGGAATGCGGGATTAGCGCGCATAATTTTGAACAGCGACTATCCGACAAAATGGAGAATATGAGTTCTGACAAGCTTAAATAAAAGCTTAAAAACACGAATATGTAGCTGTCGCGATTGACTAAAACCTCTGTCTCACCCACATATGCATGTTTACTCCTACAGTACTACACGGTTCTCTCCCTTAGTAACTGGTTGTATGCGTAATACGAATTTCGCCACAATGAACGAAATATATTTACATATATATTTCTCTTTTGAGCTTTATTTTAATTCTTTCGAATTGTAATCATTTTATTTCTTGAAGATATGATACTATCTAGTATTAAAATGCAAAATTATGATTGTTATCGGAAATTTACAATCTTTTAAATTTCGTCTACAGACGATTCTACAAATTAGCACCGGTAAACATCGCGGTTTGCAGACGAATATTGTGACGATGTCAGGTCAAAAAACCGACGAATTTCCGACTTTTTCATAATACCTAAGACTAAAGCATGAAAAGTGTGTAGATTCAGACCCAGTTCAGACAACCAGCGCGGAGGGCGAAACCAAAAACGTAAAGCCTTGCAATTTTAGAATAAAGTTGAAGCAATATGCCTTGGTATACGTTTTAAAGAATCCCCCCAATATTTTTGAATTCCCCCCTATTTTTCAGAAGTAGGGGGGAAAATCCCCCCTACTTTTGAGTTTCAAGAATGGACACTGCCAAATCTATTTATACATGTCATCACCGTGTTCCAGTTGAATGAGTTTTGGCAGACTCATGGCCCTTTAAAGGTTTTGATACATAAACTTTGTCCGATTTTTTTTCCTGAACCCCTGGCTGGATTTCAGCGAAACTTTGCAGGGGTGATCAGTACCAGGCTTAGTGGTGCATATCATCACAATGTTCCGCAGATGATTTTTGGCTGAGTTATGGCCCTTTAAAGGTTTGGCTACTTAAACGTTATCTGGACTATTTCTCTTGAACCCTTGGCTGGATTTCAACGAAACTTTACAGGGATGATCAGTACCAAGCCTAGTTAGTTATGCATCGTATTTCGGTTGAACGATTTTTGGCTGAGTTATGGTCCTTTAAAGGTTTTAATACACAATTTTTTTCCGGACTAAGTTCTTCTGAACCCCTGACCGGATTTCAGTGAAATTTTGCAGGGATGATCAGTACCAGGCCTAGTTGTGCATGTCATTGCCGTGTTCAAGTTGATTGATTGTTGCGGAGTTGTAGCCCTTTAACGGTTTTGATACACAAACTTTATCCAGACTAGTCTCTTCTGAACTCCTGGCCGAATTTCAGTGAATTTTAGCAGGGATGATGAGTACCAAGCCTAGTTGCACCTATCGCTGTGTTCTGGTTGAATGAGTTATGGTCTGATATGTACCAACTTTATCCAGACAATTTTTCCTGAACCCCTGGCTGGATTTCAGTGAAACTTGGCAGGAACTCATGATCAGTACCAATCCTAGTTGCTCATGTTTTTGTTGTGTTCCCCATCAAAGACTCCATATAGCCATTATAGCGATAGAGGGCCTCTTGTTTATTTTGTTTAGTTTTTCTAAAGTTTGTTTATATAAAGATTTTGCATGTTTTAAATAGAAATGTACAGCAAAAATTAAAAAAATCTTCTTCTCTGAAATTACAAGAGCCAGAGGTTTAATGTTTTGCGTTTGCTGTAGGCTTATGGTCCTTTATCAAGTTTGCTCAACTGATGACCCTTGGGTTACATTTGGCCCAGCCCCAGGGATCAAATGTTTTACATAAACTTGTATAGGGAAAATTCAAATATTTCAAAAATATTCTTCTAAAACTACAAGAGCTAGAGGTTTAGTATAATTTTGCATTTACTATAAGCTTATGGTCGTCTACTAAGCCTGTTCAGATGATGATCCTGGGGTCACATTTATATAGGGAATAACGTTGAAAACATTTTCTAAAACTACAAGAGCCTATCTGTCATGGCCTCTTCAGCCAGTAGAGCGATCCAGGCCCTCATGGGTCTCTTGTTTCATCTTGTTAGTACAACAGAGACTACATTTCTTGAGAAATCTTAGGGAAAAACTTTTAAAAAATCTTTCTTTTCTGAAACTGCAAGAGCCAGAGGTTTAATATTTTGCATTTGCTATAAGCTTATGGTCCTGTACCAAGTTTGTTCAAATGGTGACCCTGGTGTCTCATTTGGTCCACAGGGGTCACATGTTTTACATAGACTTCGACTTGTAAGTGAGGAAGTGTCGATTCTTACGGATGGCGGGAGGTGTACAGTACTAGTTCTACCCAGGAAAAGTGGTTGATCTGCCTCCACCACAAAAAATCATATATAACCTTACCTGTGTTGAAAATGACGTAAAACACCATACAAACAAACAAACATAGACTTGTATAGGGAAAAACTTAAAAAATCTTCTTCTCTGAAACCACAAGGCACACAGCTCTCATACATTACATGTATCCCTGGGGTCACATTTGGCCCTGCCCAGGGGTTACACTCTATCACTTTCATTTTGTATTTGATCTTTACCAAACTTTGTCTGTGTCTTTATATCAATGTTGTTAACATAACAGAGGCCACATTTCATGAACAATCTTAACCAAACTTGCACAGATTATATATCAACCAATCAGCGGGCAGGGAAAAAGTTCCAGGGTGAATTCGGAGCTATTACACAGAATCTCTTAATTTTGATTGGTTGACAAGGTAAACAAACCAAAAAATCTTACTAAAAAATTAAAATTCAACTTTTGAAGAGTACTTATAAAGGTTAAATCATACATTTGTGCAATGTTTTCAATATTTGTAAAAAAAAAGAGTATATTTTACATTTTCCTCATGTTTTTACATGCAATTAGGTGGGTCAGCACCATCCGTGCCAAACAGTCTTTTTAAAACATACTCAATGTATGGTTTGTGTATGTTTTTTGATAAAACTAAGATAGGTCTTTCAAAACAAGTAAGCAAAAATACAGCTTCTTATGTTAGGGAGTTCAGTACAAAGCTTAGAGCTCTAATGTATGCCTATGAAAAATGAATTGGTGTAGTATGACCATATGACCATAAGATTTCATGAAGTTCGATAATGGTCCAGTACTCGGGTGACTGATACAGGACAACTGTGAGCCTCTTGTTTTTATGAAACTTTAACCTGCAGCGTAACCTATTTAACTTGGCACAATACTGACCTTGCTCAATTTAGAGTTATGCCCCTTTCATAAACTTTAACAGTTAAGAAACTCCAATTCATGAAGGATTGCACCCCAAGTCTTTAAACTTTATAGTTAAATTGCCCTTGCTGAAATAAACTCGTGTCAGGCGACACAAATGTTATGTGGGAGACCCTTTCTGGTTGAAATTAGTGGTCTGTACATGGCTACTGCTGAAGACAAACTGATCTCCGTAATGCGTATGCCATACATACAGGGAGTTTACGAACTCGAAAGTAAATATGCTTTTAATCATGTTAATCACGTGTGTATATATACTCCAGATGAAAAAATACATGAGTAGATTTATGCATGTAAATGGGTCTTTAGACTGCGCTCTACTATTTTCAGACATGTACACTAATTAAGCTAAATAGCTTGAATTCTATACAAACATGCATTGTTCCTGAAAGACCATATAATTAAATTATTTCCTCTCAAAATATAGCAAATACATGCTAGAAAGCAACAAAATTGGTTTCTTTGTCTACAGATACAAGTTCCTTTACCCCACCTACTCAGCACTGAAAAAAAGGAAAACATGACATTTATAGACACACGACAGCATATACATGTACCTGTCCCATATTTGAGATATAACAGATCCATAATTGAATGACAAAACACTCCAAATTGTCATAAAAATGCTATTTCTACATACCTTAACCGGCATTTTTTTTTGTAATCTGATGTCGGCTGAAAAAGTGCAGGAAATGATAAAAAAAAAAAGCTACCATTTACAACATAGCCACCAGTTACGATTTTCAGTTTACAGTCTACATATCGGTCATATTTAAATACCAAAATCAAATATTGTCATACTAAGTCAAAAACACCACATTTGTGGATTTCTTTATTATTGTCTAGTCTGTACATGGCTTTTAATCTCTTCTTTTTTATAAGGAATTCCCCATGGACATTCATTCGAAACTAAAAAGTCTCCCCTAACCAAAGTTCCGTTTGATTGGATGTCAAACATGGCCGCCAGCGGTCATCTTTATTTACATAGAGTTATATAGGAAAAACTTGTGGCGACTACTCCTCTGAAACTACCCGATGGAATTTCGTGGAACTGCTCTTGATGTCTAGTTGATCCTAGCAAAAAATCAGGTTGGTAGGAATTTCAAGATGACCACCTGCTAAATATAGATTTTAAAAATGCGATTTCTCAAAAAACATAAGTGATATTGATTTGGAACCTTTACCAAAATGACCGCCATGACATGTAGTTGGTCCTAACCAAAGTTTAATTTTGATTTGGATATCAAACATGGCCACCAGTTGCCATCTTTGTTTACATAGTTATAAATGAAAAACTTGTGTGTGGCGACTACTCCTCTGAGACTACTGAAAAGATTTTCATGAAACTTAATAAAAATGTTACTCTTGATGTCTTATAGATCCTAGCAAAATTTCAGGACGTACGGAAATTCAAGATGGTCGCCATTTAAAAAACAAATTTGTAGCAACTACTTCTTGAAAACTATAAGTGATAGCGATATGGGACTTTTTCTAAACTGATCAGCATGACATGATGTTGGTCCTTGTTGAAAATTATTTTAATTCAAAATTAAACATGACTGCCAGCGGCCATCTTTGTTTACATAGAGTTATAGAGTAAAAACTTGTAGGGACTAATCCTGAAACTACTTGACAGATTTTTATGAAACTTAACAGGAATGCTGATCTAGCTATCAAAACCTATCAGTAGAGCTTCAAGGTCATTGACCTCTTGTTTATAAATGAAGATTTTTAAGCAAGTAGATACCGATTTATTTGAGTGGCAGAACCTGTTTTGTAAAGAAAGTATACAATCATATTTTTTGGCACAGTTTTTGTCTCGCCTTTTCGAAGAAAAAAAGTGACATAGGTTTTGCTTTACCGGCGGCAACGTCAACATTTAAGTTTTGCGTTTAGGTCATTTTCACAAACTGTATGCAATAGACCTTTCAAATTTTGCTTATAAATGTAGTTGTATCTTGGGTGGTACATCGGAACATGACAAAGCAAATGTGGAAGTGACCTTGACCCTCCAAGCAAAGGGCAGATAACTTAATATTTTTTACGTTCAACTTTTGAGTTTATGCCACTTTTTCACAAACTGTATGTACTAGACCTTTCAAACTTTGCTTATAGTTGTATCTTGGGTGGTACATCGCAACGTGACAAAGCAAATGTGGATGTGACCTTGATCCTCCAAGCAAAGGGCAGATAACCTTATAATTTTTACCTTCAACTTTTGCGTTTAGGTCACTTTTTCACAAACTATGCACTAAGACCTTTCAAACTTTGCTTATTGTTGTATCTTGAGTGGTACATTGCAACGTGACAAAGCAAATGTGGATGTGACCTTGACCCTCCAAGCAAAGGGCAGATAACTTAAAATCATTTACGTTCAAGTTTTGCGTTTAGGTTATATTCTCACAAACTGTATGCACTAGACCTTTCAAAACTTTGCTTATAGTTGTATCTTGGGTGGTACATCGCAACGTGACAAAGCAAATGTGGAAGTGACCTTGACCCTCCAAGCAAGAGGCAGATAACTTAATAATTTGTACCTGCAACATAGGTCACTTTCTCGCAAACTGTATGCATATGCACTACACTTTCCAAACTTTGTTAATAGTTGTATCTTGGGTGGTACATTGCAACGTGACAAAGCATATGTGGATGTAAGCTTGACCTCCCAAGCAAAGGGCAGATAACATTATAATTTTTACCTTCAACTTTTGCGTTTTGGTCACTTTTTCACAAACTCTATGCAGCTTATAGTTGTTTCTTGGGTAGTACATCACAGCGTGTCAAAAAGCAAATGTGGATGTGACCTTCACAATCCAAGCAAAGGGCAGATAACTTTAATTGTTACATCACTTTCTCATGAAATATCATTATGCACTAGATGCTTTAAAACTAGTTTATAGCTTAATCTTTGGATGTCAAAACATTCTATTTTGACATAGTTGTGTTTTGGGAAGTGCATCTTTTAAGACACATGGATTTCATATTTTTTTTTTTTTTTTTTTTTTTTTATAGAATGGAATTGAATTGAATTGAATGTTGTTTAACGACTCATCAACACAGTATAGGCTATTTAGAGCTGCTGCAGAGAGAGGGGAAGGATACATAGGAACCTGCCCTACTCTTATTATCGAATAGATTCCTATGGTTCTTTAACGTGCTCGGAGGATAGACCGATACACGGGACCACCCACTTTACGTCCCCATCCGACGGAGGAGGCTAAGGGAAAGTGTCTTGCCCAAGAACACACCAACGGAACTCAGTGGCACCAAGGAGGATTGAACCTGGGGCCTCCGGTTACAAATCCGCAATGCTACCGACTGCGCCACGCCAGCCCTCTCTTTATAGAATGGCAGTTTGTTTTTAAACAAATGCACTTAAATGTCATCTCAGCAAACAGTAAACTCCATTGATTGTAAATATAGATATAAAAATCGAAAGGAAAAGCAGCATTCAAGGACGACAGTCAGCAATTGACACACACAGAAATAAAGAACAAATTTAAAGATGAATAAAAGGCCAAATAAGAAATCAGAAACACAAAGGGGTTGACAATAGGTAATACAATGTTTACAAACTTTCATTTAAGCATCATTTATCTTTTATTTTTAAGTCCCGCCCCCATTAGGCGAGACATGTGAATCCGCAGATAACTTGTGTTTTTTTTGCGAGTGCTTGCATTTTCAAGTGCTGACAAACTGAACAATTCTCAAAAAAATTCATAATTGTCTTCTCAACAGAAGAAATGAGGCAGTGTTTTAAGGTAGTCGGTCAGGTTACATTAAAAAAAAGTATTTTATTTGGCCATATCGATTTCCTCTACACAGCTGCGGAACTCTTGTGAAAATACTAACTTGTACCCATGTGTTATTTCAGGAACGCATGAGAACCAGAAGTGAGAGTGCCCTGCTTGGCAAACGACAGCTGCACATTCCTCCTAGCACCCACAGTTTACCGGCTAGTAGCACCTCTTCTAGTTATCAAATTGTACACATCGACACAAAATATGTGACGGGATTTTCGGACACTGCAAATGTTGATGAAGTAAAATCAGATATAAATCTGACTTCGGATGAAGACGTTTTCGTAGATCACTCAAAAAATTATCGCTCCCCACCAGATAATCTCGATTCCAGTATCGACCGACGCCGGCGGATGAGATTAAGTTATCGTCACGAAGATCTGACAGCGAGACACCGTAGAATATTATCGAGAAAAAGATCCAAGCAGCCGTACGAAGTTCCATGGCGTCTTACCCAGTCTTTCCAAGAGAGCGATTTGTTGTGTCGTGATGACATCACCGAGTCTAAGTCAAATTCCTCGTCGCCTGTCAAATCGTACAGTGCTGATTCCTTACCGAGATCTAGGTCACTAGATAATCTCGACTTTTCGTCTTTCTTTATTAGTGATACGGGTGAAAAATTGGATATAGACAAAGTGGCATACGGATTTAAGAATCTCAACGTGTCGGACTCTTAACGATAATGTGCTTCGTAGGTTATTATTTGACGTATTTGTTTTATTGAAGACTTCAATGTTCAGACGATATGTTTATGAGTTTTCTGTACAATTTAAATCGTAAATTTGGATGGATAAGGTGCATCCTTTTTTGACGGACCACCCTCTTTGTGACCTGCTGTAATTAAAACAAATCATATCTGCACTTCTCTTTAAAATAGATCCTATAACTTCTGGCAAAAATCCTAAAGGACAAGGTATGATAAGGGGGTATTTTGGCCCCCAATATATTCAAAATGCAAAAAAATAATATTTACATATACATGTAATCTGTTGTGCATATTGAAGTAAATTGATGATATTCTATCTTCAAAATAGATTTTTATTTATTTTATTTATCTAGAAGATTTAATAGGGTCTCAAAAAACGGTATTTTTGGTAATTTTGTTATATTTTGTAGATTTTGGACCTTTCTGGGCAAGATTTTGATCCTATAAATATAGAGCGCAACTCCGAGCACGCACAGTTTTTTGGCCGATGATGCATCCCTATCAAGTACCTGTTTCAACAAAAACTCCACTGTGCTCGAGGGTGCGCTCTGTATTTCCAAGACCAAAAACTGATCGAAAACTGCTGAAAATGAACAAAAATTTAATTTTTTGAAAGAAAAGGCCTTGTTTGTGAGGCTCTTAAACTCATTTAGAGCCTTCAAACGTAATTTAATGAGTTTTAATATTGATTCAGTTCATTTGTAGCTAAATTAGATATTCAAAACTTGTGCATTAAAACTTTCAATATTGGGGGCCAATTTTGTCCCTATTCATACCTCTTCCTTTGATTGGTAAACAATAATTAATTTACAACTATTAAATAGTGTATAATATGCAGATATGTCGCTAAATAATCAAATTGAGTGACATTAGGCTGTTAAAACGTGACGTCATTAGATTTTATTTCAAAATAAATCAGAAACGGGTTACCTGTATATACACAATAGGAATGTTTCTTGGGTATCCGGTGAAGATCAGGAATTCCAACAATCCACATTTTGTAAGTTTATTTACACATTGACTAAATGCAATGGTTGACGTTTTCAATTTCGTGGTTATGTTCATGTCAGACTATTTACATGTGTAAAACGCATATATTCTTATCTGGTACTGTAAGAAAATGCTTAGATCTATCTTCTGGACAGTTTTAGTATTTTATTGTTGTAGTTTATTATATTAATACATTTACATGTGCTTATTTAACTGGACGTATTTATACAAGTTGCTTCATGAGTCTAGATATCGGAGAAATCAACTTATTTTTAATTTTAAAAACACACCGACACTTTTCAAGTATTTATCAAGCAATAAAATTCAATTTGATTAATTTATACATTTTTTTCTTCTTTAAAGCATTCTCACATCTCGGACATACAGCTGTTAGATAACACTGTTGATCCATAGACTCGTGATGGGTAGTTTTCGTATTTATTATTTCTGTTGCTGAATTTGATACTGTAAAATAAATTGGTAAATACAACCTCACTCTTATTTGACATTCAGCCCACAATAATACATTTATAAAGATTTTAATTGATGCTTTCTGTATTTAGCTGACACAAAGCAGAAATAGTTTCTTTATTTCTGATGTAACAAATGTAACAAATGTTTCTCCACGTATACAATGTACTTAACATAAAAAAATTTGAATAGTATAAACTGCAGTAATTATAATATTCTAACGCATTTGACAAAAACCTGCAACCTGACTGGTTGACATTCAAAAAATTGTGACTATTAAATAGTGAATAACACGTAGCATATCCAGTCACGTGACGTTAAATCACAAACGTGACGCTGTCTATTCTGAATTTTGAGCCGGCTGTAACAATTTTTTTTTTAAATCTGTGTCAAATACTATGAAATAATTTCATCATCTGAAAGAATCATGAAATAACTCAAAATCCTGATATTATTTAACACCAAGAACAGGATATTGCATGTAATTGGACCCCATACTTATTTGCGGGGGAGAATGCCCGCAGACCCCCTAACAACCTCACTTGCTTTGCTCGATCACTAATGGTATCTGCCTGTCAAATCAAAGTAGCCACCTGTTTCAAAATTTAGAGACAGCCTTGAGACTTTTTCAATTGTTCATGTGTTTGGATAAAGTTCACACTTGAATAAATAACAGCTGAAAATCATGATTTTAGTTGGATATCAAACACACAACAGCTAAAGTATAATTTAAAGGGACACTGCACTCTTAATTCTTTAAAAACTCGCAGTGTCCTTTTAGTTGTAACTTCATTTGTTCAGTCATTAATATTAATTATAAGAAAGTATAAAACATATTGTTTTTGCATATTATTGACTATTGGTAATATTGTACCAATAAAAAACAACAAAATTTTATTTAATTATATGCAAGCAGACAAAGTAACTAACCCGCCAAATATTTAACAACAAAATAACTCTACAAAACCATTTATCAAAACTCTATCCTGGCCTTAAATTCACCAACCATTCTTTAGAATATTCTTAGACTTAAGTCCAAGTATGCAAATTTCAATCACAAATGTTGCTATAAGTTTACAGAATAAACGTTCATAACAAGCTGCTATGTCTAAATATGATGCATACTAATAAATACAACGTCTTACGATTGTTTATCTTTGAAGGTCATAGAAATACTTGTGAACGAATTTTCAGTTGTTGAGCTCAAGTCTAAGAATAGTTTGAAGAATGGTTGGTGAATTCCAGGCCTGCAGGTGTTCAGGTCATATAATAATGTGTGTGCTGATTAGAGGATAAGTTTATTAACAGGTTCTTAAAATAATAATATGCGTAAATATAGGATCTTAAACGAGTTCCCATTTTATATAAGATTTATGAAACGAGTTATGAATTATTTTAATTTTAACGAGCCTTTTGGCTCATAACGAGTTTCATAAATCTGATATGGAAAGGGAACGAGTTTAAGATCCTTTTTATCATATAGCATTGCAATCAAATAAGTAAAAAATAATTCAGATGGACATAAAACCGCCACGAAGTCAGACACACTTTAGCGCCAAAACGTCATAAAATCAGGCAGAACGTTATTTGACTTCGCAACGTAACGTCACACACAACGTTGAGTATCAAAGAGTTCGTGTTTTATCTCTTTACAAAAGGCGTTTTACGACGACTTTTACAAAACTGCACACTGATTTGTATAACTTTCATTAGTTAGTATAAGCTGTGATAAATACTAAATTTATGACCTAGATCTAGATGACTTTATAATAAATAAAATAGTTTCAGTCAATAAAACATGCGTAGTGTTACAGATTTAACTCAATCAATCAAAATCGTTTCAAGTTGTATGAAACGTGTGTCATACAACAGAATATTACATGGATGTTCGACACTGCTAACAAGGGACGTTATGTGATAATATGAATTATGAGTTACCAACTCATAAAGAATTTGGATTCTCAATTTATATATATACCGCATCGTCTGTAGGTTTAGAAACAGTGTACATACGTTGTAAAATTTGGCTGTTGTTGGTGGGATAGCTACTTTAAAGTCAAAATGGTACTGGATAAATAAATCAAGAGGCTAATGTCAAAGCTTGATAAACACTTCAAGGTTGACATGTGTCACTTTTACATTGTTCTAAAATAAAGACAACTTGTCAGGTCAAGTTTAAGTACATAATTTCATAATTTAATCTCAGTGTTACCCTGAAATGCATTAGTAATAAAAAGAAAAACAAAAAAATTAGACATTATTCCCTCCCAACACCCCCTCCACCCCACGCCACCCCCACACACAACCCCTACCCCACCCAACCACCCACCCAACCACCGGTGTGATATACCGGTAGGTTTAAATATATTACTGGTACATCACTGTACATCACAATCAAAAACTAAAAATTGTCAAAAACAATTTTTGTTGAAAAACTTGGGGGATGCCGTGTTTAAAAAACGATTGCTATGTGACCCTTTATAGCCTCTCCGTGGCCGAGAGGTTAATGACGCTGCATTGTAAACCTTCGCCTCTCACTGCTGCGGGTTCGAATCCCACTGGGAGCTCAACTTGTTAATAAGGAAGTGTCGATTCTTACGGATGGCGGGATGTGTACAGTACTGGTTTTATCCAGGATTAGTGGGTGGTCTGCCTCCACCACAAAAAATTGACCATCATATATATAACCTTACATGTGTTGAAAATGACGTAAAACACCATACAAACAAACAAAACGAATATTGACTTGGGGTTTGATATCTCATCAGCATGCTATGTAGGTCAGCGGGTGCAGTAGAAATCTAGGATCGACCTCTCCTTATAATAAAAAATATTAAAAATTAAATAATTGCTTTATATAATAGAAAAAGGAGGTTTAATATTAAGTAACATAGCCTATAGACCGGCATGCGTTCGGTACATTTCCCTAGTGAACGGTAAAAGGTTTTATAAATTCGGATAAAACTCTGGGATTTCTAAGTTATATTGCTGATATTTGCGAAATTTATGTACCAGGGTTTGAAGGCTATATATGGTATACATTTCACGTTAAACTATTCAAACACTACTACTGTGGTATCTTTTACTCGGGGGCTGGCGTAACCCAGTGGAAAGTGCGGTGGACTTGAAACCGGAGGACACCGGTTCAAGCCTCACTGGTGCCACTGAGTTTCGTTCTTTACCTTAGCCTCGTCTGTCGGATGAGTACGTAAACAAAGCAGTCCTATGTATCGGAGTCTATCGCCCTAGCATGTTAAAGATAGAAAGAGTAGGTTCCCGTCTTCTTATATTTCCTGCCCCTCTGATTTGGGTGGCTCTAAATAACCTATAACGTGTTAATGAGCGGTTAATCATCATTCAGTTTATATCTTTCTACCCCGCTCCCCAGGTTGTATATGCAGTGTTAGTGGAATTTACTAAATACACATAGGTGAATACTTATAATTCTTCAAAAAAGTATGTAAATTATATATAGTTTTTTTTTTATATTTTAACTATACTTCTGTTATGTGGTTGTTATGTTTGTACAACAGCATTATCTTGTCAAACCTGAGTGAAGAGACCACTTAATGGAAGAGCAAAGTGGAGCACTTATTATATTTTAACTGTATACTGCTATGTTATATGGTTGTTATGTTTGTACAACAGCATTATTTTGTCAAGAGACCACTACATGGAAGAGCAAAATGGAGCTCTTAATGCAGGTGGTCTCTTAATACCTGTAAATTTTAACTTGAAACTGTGCAACTGGGGACTGAAACTATGGTCTGACTCTCCTAAAGCAGCTGGTCTCTTAATTGAGGTGGTCTCTTAATTGAGGCAGTCTCTTTATTGAGGTGGTCTCTTTATTGAGGTGGTCTATTATTGAGGTGGTCTCTTAATTGAGGTGGTCTCTTAATTATTGAGGTGGTCTCTTAATTGAGGTGGTCTCTTAATTGAGGTAGTGTCTGAATTGAGGTGGTCTTTTGAGCAGGTTTGATTGTCTTTTCCATTTGTATACTTTATTAATAGTCTGTGAGCTTTGCAGCCATGTGCCTAGGTCAGCACCATAGAGGCACTTACAAATATGTTGGCAAAAATAACCTGGTTGTGATGTATTATATAATTGTTAAAGGGACACACGGTAATCTTGGTTTATGATGAAAACACCTTTTTCTACATAATTTGCATATTTGCAAATTATTTTTAATAATTATTTGAACAGTTCAAAGCAAATTGTTTTTACATATTGCTTTTTGTTGATTACATTTCACAATACTCGATAAATTCTTCAAGATAACTGGGTGTCCCTTTAACCTGCTAAGCACGACTATAATAGCCTTTGCATCCACTGTAAACCCAGATCAGCCTGTGAGTAACTCCTGGTGTCCCTTTAACCCTTAACCCGCTAAGCACGACTATAATAGCCTTTGCGTCCACTGTAAACCCAGATCAGCCTGTGAGTAACTCCTGGTGTCCTTTTAACCCTTAACTTGCTAAGCACGACTATAATAGCCTTTGCGTCCATTGTAAACCAAGATCAGCCTGCGAGTAACTCCTGATCAGGGTTTACAATGTCCGGCTTCAGATCAGTCATTTTTTTCAAAACACCCCCTTGTCACATAAATGGAACGGTCTTAATTCAAATAAGGAACTGTCCATTATATATATGTAGCGGGTTAAGGGTTAATTACAATATTGTAGTGATTTATCAATAAACTACACAGTAAAAATTGTTACAAACTAAATTGATGTGCGCTTTATGTTGTTTGTATAATTTATGGTGATAGTATTTTTCTGTTTTTCTTTGTTTTGGTTGTTTTTTAATTGCTTTTTTCAAATACAAATTAATTAACTTTTATACAGATCCCGTTTTCTTAGCTGTTATTTGGACTAGAACTGTTTTGTGTTCTAGATCTCTTTGGAAATAGCATCAAGTTTGAGTATGTTTCCATTACATGGTCCCGCCTTAATTCCATTAAGCAATGGGAAAGCTTATATTAGCAGGATTTTATAATGGATATTTTGACAATAAAACATGTTTAAAAACTGTTTTTACTGCAAAAGTGTGATAACATGTTTAAAAGTACCTATTAAATGTTTTAATTTTACAATATGGAAACTTTTTAAGCCGAAATTAAGTTTTTATTTCATACCCCAGCCAACCCCGTTTTCTCTTCTTGGAGAATGGACCACATAATGAAGATAATAAATATTATTATTATTTTTTTTATTATAGAGGACAACTTGTCCTTCTGACTAGTCGATAATCCACCCCGTGTGGTTCCCGGGTGCCGCAGTTGGTCACGGGGCAAAGAATAGGGCCACTACAGATCCCTTTAGAGGGGTAGGCAGAGGGGTAGAATCCCCCCAAATTCATGTTCATTTTATCATTTTTTGTTCATGTTCATTAAAGGTCTTCATCATGATCCCTGCATTGTTTCAGGTGCCATCTCGCTCACATCAAAAGAGCAGTGGCAGAAAAACAATAAACGTGGCTCCAGCGTAAATGGGAGTTTTGACGATAGAATTCGCAGCAACTCTGCAGTTCAGGGTGAGAAGGTTCTAGGCCCATTTTCCATATTTTATCTCGATGTACATGGAAGATGAGCCTGGCATGTTCGTGCCTGTTAGGCGCCATATAACCTGTAATGTGTTGGTGCGCCTTGAAACCCCAATTCAATTGTGTTTTTTTTGCCCCAAAAATGTAAATGTATGTGTTGGTGCGCCGTAAAACTCAGTTCAATTCAATTCAAAAGACTTTTTGACATGTGAAAGCTTTGCATTATTTTCCAATCACCAAACATTTATCGTCAAACCATGTCTGATAAATTAATGAGTGATGTGTGCCATTCCAATTTATCATACATTCTGTAGCACAATTTTGTTTTGCCACTTTTCTTTATTTGTTGGGCTAATTAATGTAACGGCTTCTTTCGGGAGCGTAATATTTCATGATTGTGTGTTCTCACTGAGTTGCAATTTTGAGGATTTGTTATCTTTTAAATAAAATGTTTTGGAGAAGGACAAACGATAAATAATTTCTGATCATTTTCATACATGTAATGTGCCAGAGTAAGAATGTAAGATTTTGCAGTGAGAGATGAGAACATAATGTCACATAATGTGATGTGTCACAGTGAGAGATAATGTAACGTGCCAAGTTAGAGATGAGCATGTAATGTGTCACAGTGAGAGATGAGAATATTACATGTCACATTGAGAGATAAGAATGTAACTTGTCACAGTTAGCGATGAGAATGTAATGTGTCACAGTGAGAGATGAGAATGTTAATGTCACATTGACAGATAAGCATGTAACATGAAACAGTGAGAGATAAAATCCGCAATTCCAGAGCTCATTGCAAAACATTGCTCCAATGATATTTCTTTACTGATGTATGCATGCATAATTGTATTAAAAGCCATTCCAGTTAAAAACAGTACATGTATTTAGTTTTTACTTACTAATGTTCAACATATTAAATGTGTTGGGTTCATGTTTCTGCCAAGGGGTTTTCATCAATTTCCTGCCCCGTGAGATTCCCGTTTGGTCACGGGGCAAAGAATAGGGCCACTGCAGATCCCTTTGGAGGGGTAGGCAGAGTGGTAGAATCCCCTCAAATTCATGTTCATTTTATCATTTTTTGTTCATGTTCATTAAAGGTCTTCATCATGATCCCTGTATTGTTTCAGGTGCCATCTCGCTGACATCGAAAGAGCAGTGGCAGAAAAACAATAAACGTGGCTCCAGCGTAAATATAGTTTCTACGATAGAATTTGCAGCAACTCTGCAGTTCCATTTTCCATATTTTATCTCGATGTACATGGAAGATGAGCCTGGCATGTTCACGCCTGTTAACCTTTCATGTGTCGGTGCGCCTTAAAATCCAATTCAATTCATCAATTACCTGAACAATTTTGAAACTGCTATACGTATAATTGGAACTGAAATTTTTAGCAGTAAATAAAAATAATGCCTTAGTAATAGTTTTTCAAGTTTTTATGAAACAGAATCAAAAACAAATTTCTCATGTAAACAAATTTCTCATGTGAATTTTTTGTTTCTCAACCGGTTTCAAAATGTAACTTTAAGTATTTTGTACCACCATAAATGTTTTTTACTGGTATATAAATTTCTATATTCGTTAAATTTCGTCTGAAAAATAAAAAAACAAAAGGCGTGGGCAGAAACAAGTCTCAAACAATATGTCTCATAAACGGGTAGTTCTAATTTCTGTTTTATATTATAAGTATGCTTTCTAGTTAGTATGAATGTGCAATGTTAAAATTGTCCCATGAAGTTGTATTTATTTTTCAAAGTTTCAAAAGTGCCAACCTTAAAAAAAGAAAATTACTTTGATGTGGTGTCCTTTACAAAGAGTATCATACTGTATGGAACATGCCATAGGCGCTGGGGTATTTTAAGTATCGGGGAAAGGGAGGTTGGCTGATTTTTGAAAATTAACCGATAAACACAAATAGTAATTGAATGAATTGAACTGAATGTTGTTTAACGGCTCATCAACACAGTACAGGTTATTTAGAGCCGCCCCAGAGAGAGGGGAAGGACACATAGGCCCTACTCTTATTATCGAATAGATTCCTATGGTTCTTAATCGTGCTCGTAGGATAGACCGATACACGGGACTGCCCGGTTTACATTCCATCCGACGGACGAGGCACTTTCGTTTGTAACTTTACAGAAACTGTTCTTTCCTGAAACAAAATGTCTGAAAATGAATTATATACTGAATGCATTGACAGTGTCTGCAGATTGTATAGCATTTTTAGCTCTTCTGATCAGAGATCAGCAGTGCTTATGCCGTGGTGCGGCGTCCGTCGTCCTTCCGTCCGTCTGTCCGTAAACTTTTATTTGTAGCGACTACTCCTCTGAAACTACTGGATGGATATTCATGAAACTTTACAGAAATGTTGCCCATGAAGTCTAGTTGATCCTAGCAAAAATTCATGTTGATGTGAAATCCAAGATGGCTGCCAAAGCTAAAAACAGATTTTTAAAATACAAGTTTGTAGCGACTACTTCTTGCAAACTATAAGTGATATTGATATGGGACTTTTTCTAAAATGATCAGCATGACATGATGTTGGTCGTTGTCAAAAATCGTTTTGATTCGACGTTAAACATGGCTGCCAGCGGCCATCTTTGTTTACATAGAGTTATATAGTAAAAACTTGTAGCGACTACTCCTCTGAAACTACTTGGCGGATTTTCATGAAACTTTACAGGAATGTTGCTCTTGATGTGTAATTGATCCTAGCAAAATTTCAGATTGGCCAGAAATTCAAGATGGCCGCCAAAGCTAAAAATAGATTTTTAAAAAATAAGTTTGTAGCGACTACTTCTTGAAAACTAGAAGTGATATTGATATGGGACTTTTTCTAAAATGATCAGCATGACATGATGTTGGTCGTTGTCAAAAATCGTTTTGATTCGACGTTAAACATGGCTGCCAGCGGCCATCTTTGCTTACATAGAGTTATATAGTAAAAACTTGTACCGACTACTCCTCTGAAACTACTAGACGGATGTTCATGAAACTTCACAGGAATGTTTCTCTTGATGTCTGATCCTAGCAAAATTTCAGGCTGGCCGGAAATTCAAAATGGCCGCCACGGCTAAAAATAGATTTAAAATAAATACATTTGTAGCGACTACTTCTTGAAAACTGTAAGTGATATTGATATGGGACATTTTCTAAAATGATCAGCATGACATGATGTTGATCCTTGTCGAAATTTATTTCGATGCAACTTTAAACATGGCTGCTCTGCCATCTTTGTTTACATAGATTTATATAGTAACAACTTGTAGCGACTACTTCTCTGAAACTACTTGACACATTTTTATGAAACTTCACAGGAATGTTGCTCTTGATGTCTATTTGATCCCAGAATTTTTTTAGGTCGGCCGGAAATTCAAGATGGCCACCATGGCTAAAAACAGATTTTTTAAAAAAAAGTTTGTAGCGACTACTTCTTGAAAACTGTAAGTGATATTGATATAGGACTTTTTCTGAAATGATCAGAATGACAAGATGTTGATCCTTGCCGAAAATTACTTTGATTCGACATTAAACATGGCTGCCAGTGGCCATCTTTGTTTACCTAGAGTTATATAGTAAAAACTTCAACTTGTAGCGACTACTCCTCTGAAACTACTTGACATTTTTTTATGAAACTTCACAGGAATGCTTATCACCTAGCTATCAAAATCTATCAGTAGAGCTTCAAGGTCATTGACCTCTTGTTTACAACAGGATTCTGCATTTTGCAACTTGTCTAAAATTAAAGAGAACACTATCGTGTGTGTGCATTGCCATTGTTGTATTCTTTCTGTTTTAGAAGGAAACATTCTCATTAAAATCTAACATTAATTACGCTGTGATACTCGCCGCTTCTAGCGCGATAAAGGGTGAGATATAAAATGAGAAATTTAATGAGATATTCTAAAAGTAAATGACTGAACGAGATTTTTCTGATTTACTTTGTGTCATACGAGATTGTGCGAGAATTGAGTAAGTTCCCAATCTCTTTTTGTGTACGTCTATGTCATATGCAACCGGGTATTACAAACTTATTCCGTTCTATCAGCACTCGGCAAGCATTCTGTTCTGGGGAACCATTCTGTGATTTGGTATCCTGTTATATTTTCTTCTTCTTCATTGTCAACAAGACCTGGATATGGGGAGATTTAAACCGTCAATAATCGGAATCAGAAAACTGGGCGTCGATCTGTTTAAAGGTAACCAGACAAATATGAACAATTTAGCAATATTTCATTGTGGTATGCAGTTGTTATTTATTATGTGCTACAATTACTTAGTTATTTTGCTTCACTTCTGTTGCTCAATACTGGTTTAAATTGTAAGAGGAATGAACTCAGTTTTTAATTGCAATAAAATCAAATTGCGACATGGACATTTAGTGTTGTTGATTTTATTTTATCTACCTTGTTGCCCACAAGACGTTCGCCAGATTGGAAATGGTCGACATTGTACGTTTACGTACTACGATATTTTCTGCTATCTTGGTGTATGGTCTTGGTCTTGGGATAGGGCACACCACTGGTGAAGATCTGCAATTGGGAACATATGCAAATATGTTTTCAGATTGGGTATTGCTTTTGTCAACAAATGTATTCGTTTGAAGACAAAAAACCCAGATGTTCGGCGGCGGCATTAACGTTTGCGTTTAGTTCTGTATCTTACAAACTAGACTGACCAGATCAACACAGCTTATGCCATATTTTGCATCTATGGCCAAGCGGTACATTTTAATTAACATGACGAAATGATCAAAGTCAATCGAAGAACGGGGAACCAGGCTAAGACCACACCGTACAAAGGCAAGCTCGATGTCCGTTCGCTAAGATCTATAACAGTTTGACAATTTCCGGTTGTACGGTAACTGCATGATATATTTTCAAATAGTTCAGAACCCAATGGGATTTGTTTTAATACCGGTACACCTGAATAGCTAAAAGTACGATCATTTCTCATTTCTCTATATGTAAAATAGCTCAATAGCTAAACTTGAAGTACGATCATTTCTCAATATGTATTTTTACTTCCGGTACACCTCAAAAGTACGATCATTTCTCATTTCTCTATGTATTTTACATTATAGAGAAATGAGAAATTATCGTACTTTTAGCTATTGTGGTGTACCGGAAGTAAAAAAAATCCCATTTGTCAGTCTAAATTGTTAGTCTAGATCATCTGCGACGCTTGCTTGTTACCTGTGTCCCCTTAGAAAAATATTGATCGTAACTCAAACTCTTAACTGTTTTTCTAAGAGTATATGTAAGAGTTGAGTTAGGGACCGACCATTTTGATTTCAGGTGGGGGTGGTGGGGGATGGGCTGGAGACCTGGGATTTTCCTTTCAGCCGGAATATTTTTTCTTCATTTCTTTAAAGCCGGGATATTTATTTTGTCTAGTGCACTGGCCAGATAGTATTTGTTTTCATCAACTTGAAAGCCAGAATATCTTTCTTTTAAGTTTTACTATTCGTAGAATAAGAAGAGCTGTTGTAAATCAACTCAACGTCTGCGTCGACGTTGGTTTTCAGTTGTAGTAACTAATAAAAATAGTTCAATTATTTCAGCAACAAATGGACAGTGAAACTTGAAATATGTCATCAGTACCATCAATGACACTGGTAGACACATGTTCCATAACTCCGTATTAGCATGGCCATTTTCTTTCTTTGAATGTCTGGTTTAAATGTTCTTTTTTGACAAGTCCATATATGTTAACAAGCGAAAGTCGTGCATCAACAAAACTTCAGTAAAGCTTGGAATATCACGGGCGCTAGTAGACACATGTTCATATTAACTCTGTATTGCATTTAAGCACAGTTATGTTCCTTTTCAACTTCATTTTTTTTTAAAGTTTTTAGGCAAGTCCTTGTATGTCAATAGGTGAGTGTTACTAATTAAAACAACTTCAGTAAAGCATGGATGCTAGTGGACACATGCTCCATAACTCTGTATTGCATTTTAGCAAAATTATGGCCCTTTTCCTGGATAAATATTTTCTTTATTGTATTTTAGAAAAGGTGTAGCCCCTTTTCGACTTAGAATTTCTTTTATTTTATTTCCACTAGCCATATATCTCTGTAAAAGGAGCTTGACAAGTGTCACTCAGAGTCATCAAGGACACTTACAGACACATGTTCCATAACCTTTTATTTCATTTTAGCCAGATGATGTTTTATTTTCAACTTAGAATTTCAGTTAAAGTGTTTTAAGAGGTTCATATATTTCAATGAAACTCACTGCATACATCAAATGACAATGCAGGCAAGCCTGTAAATATCATTAGCCCCATAAACGCCTACACCTTCCCCACTCCTACACTACCATCACCACAGATAAATAGACAAATATTTGATAATTATATTCTTTTGGTTTCTCTTCAGTTACCATGTCTGCATCCTGTTCTCTTTTCCACACCCTCTCTCATATTCATTCTGGGGGTATTGAAGGTCTTTCTTCGATATTTGATATATGTTTACTGACCAATAGTGGTGTTCCGATTAATCGATTTGATCGATCATCAATCAGTTATGCCTTTGATCTGATTATTCGATTAAAAATGTTCATGATCGACTTTACTCGGTTGTTGCAAATTATGGCTTATTTCATTCTCTTGTACTAAAGTATACAAGAAATAAAATGAGTTATAATTGCGCAACAAGTAATCACATATTTATATCGGTTATCACAACCTATTTTTTAAAATATATTTGTTGGTCAGTTTAATTCTGTTCCTTTATTACCAGAACATACTTGAAATGTGATTATTTTCTTCATTTTAGTCTGAAAATGGCTTACACTTGTCTGTTATAGCAGCCATGTTTAATCGATTAATGATCGATCATCGGTCGGTTAAATATTCAGATAATCGATCATGAATTTTCAGCCGATTCCCAACGTTAATGACCAACACCTCCGCGCACCCCCTACACACTCACATCGCCACCACCTTAACTCCACAATTAAGACTTGACATTGTGAATAAACTGTGAACTGGCACCGTGGTTGGTGAGAGAAGTGTCAGTGGCCTTGTTTAAAATTGACTTTGATAGTGGAGCATGCTGTCCTTTTGACAACTCTTGTTTAATATGGATCTTTCCATGCGCTAGTTTTAACTCTTTAGTTATGGTTGTCCTTGTTTGCTTTCTATATGAGCCCCTTTAAATTGCTCTTCTAAATTACTACCATGACCACTAAATACCCCATTTATTACTACCATGGCCACTAAATACCCCATGTATTACTACCATGAGCTGTGTATACTACATTTATTATTACCATGACCACTGATATCATAGTTAATATTTATTAATAATGAATGTCAAACACCAATATTAAATACTGTTATTTTTCCATTTTTGTAATATCTCATATCGCTTGTAATGTCTCCATGGAATGAGTCACTGAATGATAGTATTTTTAGATCACCTGAGCCAAAGGCTCAAGGTGATCTATTGGGATCACTCTGCGTCCGTCTGTCGTCGTCGTCGTCGTTAACTTTTCTTCAAACGTCTTCTCCTCAGAAACCGCTTAGCTAATTTTGACCAAACTTCACATGGATGATCCTTAAGTAAATGCTTTTTAGGATTGTTAAAATTAGGTCAGTGCGACATCCAAGATGGCCGCCATAACCATATATAGTTGAAAGCTTAAAAAATCATCTTCTCCAGAACCGCTCTACAGATTTCAACAGTTTTTCTTTTAAAATGATCGCCAACTCATAGACTATCAAATTTGTTCAAATGAAGTCCCCGGGTTTAAAAATGGCTGTGCCCCGGGGATCCAAAGTTTGTATATTGAGATTTTGCATGTTTTTCATATAGACATATAGGAAAAAACTTTAAAAAATCATCTTCTCTGAAACAACAAGGCACAGAGCTCTCATGTTCGCATCAGCTTATGGTCCTCTACTAAGTTTGTTCAAAAGGTAACCCTGGGGTCAAATTTGTCCCCGCCCCGGGGGTCACAGTTTTACATTGACATAAAGGGGAAAAAAACAATTCTTCTCGGAAACTACAAGAGCCAGAGGTTTGATATTTTGCATTTACTATAAGCTTATGGTCCTTTACCAGGTTTGTTAAAATCGTGACCATCGGGTAACATTTGACCCCGCCCCAAGGGTCACATGTTTTGCATAGACATGTATAGGGAAAAACTTAAAAAATCTTCTTCTCTGAAACAGCCAAAGCCAGAGGTTTCTTATTTTGCATTTGCTATAAGCTTATGGTCCTCTACTAAGTTTGTTAAAATGGTGACTCAGGGGTCACATTTGGCCCCACCCCGGGGGTCACAGTTTTACATAGGCTTGTATAGGGAAAAACTGAAACAATCTTCTTCTCTGGAACCACATGGCAAAGAGCTCCCATGTATTACATGTAGCATCAGCTTATGGTCTTCTACTAAGTTTGTTCAAATGGTGACCTTGGGGTCAAATTTGTCCCCGCCACGAGGGTCACAGTTTTACATAGACTTATATAGGATTTTTTTTAAAAATCTTCTTGGAAATTGCAAGAGCCAGAGGTTTGATATTTTGCATTTTTACTATAAGCTTATGGTCCTTTACCAAGTTTGTTCAAATGGTGACCCTGGGGTCACATCTGGCCCCACCCCAAGGGTCACATGTTTTACATAGACATGTATAGGGAAAACCTTAAAAAATCTTCTGAAAAAACTGCAAGAGCCAGAGGTTTAATATTTTGCATTTGATATAAGCTTATGGTCCTCTACCAATTTTGTTCAAATGTGACCCTGGGGTCACATTTGGCCCCGCTCCGGGGGTCACAGTTTACATAGGCTTGTATAAGGAAAAACTAAAAAATATCTTCTCTGGAACTGCAAGAGCCAGAGGTTTAATATTTTGTATTTGCTATAAGCTTATGGTCCTCTACCAAGTTTGTTCAAATGGTGACCCTGGTGTCAATCTGGCCGCGCCCCGGGGTCACAGTTTTACATAGACTTATATAGGAAACACATTAAAGTCTTCTTCTCTGGAACTACTAGAGCCAGAGGTTTAATTTTTTGCATTTACTATACTAATGGTCCTTTACCAAGTTTTTTTCAAATGGTGACCGTGGGGTCATGTTTTACATTGACTTGTATAGGGAAAAACTTAAAAAATCTTCTCTGAAACCACAAAGCTCTCATATATTGCATGTAGCGCTGGGGTCACATTTGGCCCTGCCCAAGGTGTTACACCCTAGCACCTTCATTTTGTATTTGATATTTACCAAACTTTGTCAGTGTCTTTATATCAATGTTGTTATACACAACAGAGTCCACATTTCTTGAACAATCTTAACCAAACTTGCAGAGATTGTATATGACTATAAGATTTCGAAAAAGTTTGATAATGTGCCAGTACTCAGGTGATCAATTTAGGGCCATCTTGGCCCTCTTGTTTGTAATGTCATCCCAGTATAATTTGTACTGTCTTATGATTGTGAAGTCAAAGCATTGTCCTATGCTGAACAGTGTATGTATATACATATTCAAATAAAAATCAGTGAACATTTACAAAAATGGCGAACACAGTTTGCACAACCTTCTGAAGATGATTTGAAAATTTTACGCATGAGTTCACAGCTGGCGATTTCGAAAGAACACAAAAGAACCATCCGCAGAAATTTATTTTCTAGCTAGGTGCTGCGAATAGTGATTTGGAACTGACAGATTAGTAACAATGTTTTCTCCTGTTTTATTTCAAAGGAATATTTAGCAGGACCAAATTTCTTTTTCGAACATATTTTTCAATATAATAAAACAAATAAAACAAATAACCTTTTGCTATGTGTAATTATACAGTGAACAGTTTATATGTGTTGTAATGTACACTCTAACGTATCCATTACATGTGAACAATTGTATTTCTGTGGTGATGTTTACTTCTAGCACGTCATGTTACAAGGTAATTGTAATCAATATGTAAGGCATGTCAAGGTTTTTGAACAGAAAGAAGCGAGGTCGCCCCAATTGATTTATAATGCTTGGCAGGAAGAACTGATGGTAAAAATGGGGAAGAATGTAAGACAAAACGGTCGAGGCGTGTTTATGTCTCCGTGATAGAAATGCATGGATGCCGTTTAGGTTTTTACACCCGTTCTGCCCTAGCCAATCACACCAGAGCCACTGTCCCGCGGTAACGTCTCCGCCATTTTTGTTTCCGCCCAGAAAATCAAAGAGCAGTCTAAGGTACCGACCATTTTGATTTCTGGAGGTGGGGGGTGGGGGGATGGGTGGAGGGTGGGGTGTGTGTGTGTGTGTGGGGGGGGGGGGGGGGTGCTGGGATGTCTTTTTGAATTTTTTTTCTGACCCTTGAATTGTTGAAAAACAATATCCTGGCTCTTACTTGAGGGAACAAAAATAAACAGTCCCTCAAATTGTTGTAAAACAAAAATTCCAGCCTTCTCTCATATAATTCGAAAAAAATAATGTTGTTGTGAGTCCAATTAGAGGAAAAAATAATCTGGCTCCCTATTCAGTCTATGATAAATGTAGATGTACTCCATTAGCCACTGGATTCAACATGAAAATGATTAAGCACAAACTGGCTACATCCGCAGCTTCCTCATTTCTATCCCCCCTCCATTAGCCACTGGATTCAACATGAAAATGATTAAGCACAATCTGGCTACATCCACAGCTTCTGCTCAGAAGTTTATCGAAATCTCCAGTTGAAATGAGTTTAGAAGACTGTGAGTGATAGTATTCATGGTTGTAATAAATGTGATGTACATAGATCATGGTAGTAATAAATATGGTATACATTAGTCATGGTAGTTATATATGTGATAAATGTGGTATACACTGACAATGGTGGTAGTAAATGTGTTGTATAACGTGTTATAAAGTGGTCATGGTAGTAAATTTGGTATACATTGGTCATGGTATTAATGAATGTGATATTCATATAAAGTCAAGGTTATAATTAATGTGGTACACATAAGTCATGGTTGTAATAAGGCCATTATTTTTTTTATTAATTTGTTTTACGAACCCTCCTACCACAAAACGAAATTAGGTATTTTATTTTTCCATAGGGAATTTGGTAGTTTATTGTTTTTACCTCCTACCAGATTTTAATAGAACATTTCATCCCTTTCCTTTAAATTAAAATAAATAAACTATGCTTTACCAATTTTTTATTTTTATTTGTTTCCCTTCCTCTTACAGCAATTCTCTGTCTTGATGGTTCGTAAAACAAATAATAAAAAAGAATGGCTTAAATGTGTTATACATTGGTCATGGAAGTATGTAAATATTGCAATCATGTGAGGGTGACGGTGAATATTTGTAAACCTTCTAAGATTGCGTTATCAAAGTGAAAAAATGTAAAGGAATAATGAAAACCAATGAAAATTAAAAAAAAAAATTACATGCTACAGTTTAGTAGACTGGTTTACGAAAACGTCATTTCAGCAAGTGAAATGGTAACCTTTCAACATTACAAAATATGTGTTTATACCATTCAAGTTTTTCAGACGAGTTCTCTAGGAATTCAAGTTGTAAAGCATGCTTATTGACACTTACATGAGTTACAGTCTGTTAACCATAGACAGATATAAAAGCCATATAAGAGTCAGCTGCCTTCGGCATCTGAATGACTTAATTGTTTGTCACGTGACTACTAGTGTATTGAAACGCAGAACTTTGCATACGGGGGCGCCCAATGGAACAGCCTGTAAACATATTCACCGATAAAACACAGGTACATATTTATTATTTCTTAATTATAAAACTAATGAAAGATTGAGAGTAATAATGTGAATTATTGATTATGAAAAATAATGCTAAATGTCGACTATATATTAGGAAAAACGATTTTAATGAAGGAAATTTTCATAAAAATACATTATTAAAGAAGACCTACATAATCTATCTCAACAGAAATGGGCATATCTTTGCCAAATTGCTTTTATATACTCAACAAAAAATGAGACTTCCGTTGACGTTGATGCTGATTGTCTAGACAGCAAAACAGGAAAACATTAATGATATTTTAAGAATAATTAGATAGACCGCCAACAATAGTCCAAACAAAGATGTTTTTAAAAAGTTCTGTACACAAGGGAGTTAACCCCCTTTTTGGTAAAACATGCATTTTGGCCACAAAAGAAAATTAAATCTATAAAAATTACCGAAATTTGTCCGAGACTATATTCTCTATATGTTCCTAACCAAAAGAATCACAAAAAAAATATGCATTTTTCCACTTTTATTTTAAATGATGCTTACTTATACATTATATACACGGGTTGAATCTCATTCTTAGACATATTCCTGAATTCATCACGCTACATCTATTTTATCCACAGGATGCTGGGTGAGATGAAACTGCGGCAAACTACGTCAAGATTAACGGTCGTGATTTTATGCCACTGGCCAAGCATATGAGCTTGTCGGAGGTCCAGGACCCTGGGGTACATGAGGTCGATGGAGTGCCATGTGTGATGCCAGTTTTGCGATTTCTGGTCTCAGAAAAAAGGTCCTTGATGCACAAGGAGTTAGGCCTTAAATGTTATTGAATTGAAATGAATTGGAATTTTACGGCACGCCAACACAAGAAAGGTTATATTGCCCAAACAGGGATGAACATACCAGACTCATCCTTCATTTTACATCCAGATAACAATATGGAGAACGGGCCTAGAGCCTTCTAACCTGCAAAACTGCAGAGTTGCTGCAAATTCTATTGTAAACACTCCATTTACAATGGAGCCACGTTTCCACACATTTCATTATGCGGTGTCATTAAGAAGACCTTGAATGAGCATTATATAAAAAATGACGAAATGAACATGAAGGGGCGTGGTCCTACCTCTCTGTCTCTATCGGGATTTGCAGTGGTTGTATTCTACCGCGGCAACTATACTGGCCTTAAATGACATGGAAATGGTTTGTTGCAGTTCAAATCAAGTAAAACAACTTATACAATGTATATTTATCAGGTTAACCAACATGCGTAGGTTATAACGAGTATTGAACAAGTTTTTAAACTATATTGTGATAAAACTTATAAAAACTCTGGGATTAATTTATTTTGGTCTATAAAACACTTCAGGAGACGTTCTTGATAAAATTTTAAATAAAGGTCAAGTTTCATCAATAAGCACTTATGACCTCTCTACACTATATACAACCTTACCACATCACCTTATTAAAGACAAGCTAATTTCTCTTATTCAAAAAACATAGAGAAAATACTAAATTTTTGGCATGTAACAATATTAAAGCGTTTTTTTTACTAACGGCAGTTTAGACAATTATACTATGTGGACTTGCTATAAAGTTTGTGAAGCACTCATCTTCCTATTAGATACTATTTTCGTCAGGTATAGTACCACAGTTTATAGACAAATTGTTGGTATCCCTATGGGTACGAACTGTGCACCACTTGTCGCAGATTTGTTTTTATTTTGCTATGAAAGAGATTTCATGTTGAGTCTTTCACCAGATACCCAGGCAGATGTTATTGAAGCCTTTTAATGACACCTCCCGGTATCTGGATGACATACTGGATCTTGACAACCCTTTCTTTCCAACTATGGTTGATAATATTTATCCTAAAGAACTTCAGCTTAATAAAGCTAATATATCGGATAATAACGCTTCTTTTCTTGATTTAGATCTCTCGATTGAAAATGGTGAAATATTTAGCAAAATCTATGACAAGAGAGATGATTTTAATTTTGACATTGTTAATTACCCCCACTTGGATGGGGATGTTTCCCGAGCAACTTCTTATGGGGTGTATGTGTCTCAACTTATTCGTTTTTTCTAGAGCTTGTACTCGAGTTAAAAAGCTACTCAATCAGGGTTACCGTTACCATAAACTTCGTAAAACCTTTGCACAATTTTATTATCGCAACCCTGATCTTCTTTACAAATATCAAAGTAATTTAAGGACTCTTCTGCGACAAGGACTATCACAACCTGGCTTCTATGGTGATGTGATTTATAAACTTCGTCATAAAGATTTATAAAGATTCTTGGTCATGATCACTTTCATACTATATTTGTTAAACTTTTTAAAAAGTTTATCGAAAGAGGTTATGACACTATCAATTTGCAACGTACTGCATGCTTGGTGGTGGACCCTTTTACAGTTCGCCACTATGCTTTCCTCTTTAATTGTACGATGACCGGACAGGCTGTGGACCCTATGATGACGCCTACGTAAAGCCCATTGGGACGGTGGCGTTTGATGTTTGTCTATGATCTTTCTTGTCGTGCCCTTAATGGTTTATTCTCTTGTTGCTCTGGCTTCTGCCAAGTCATTGAGTACCTTCATTGTGACTTTCTAGGCTATTGTTTTTTTTGTATTATATTTACACGAGCATGTTTGTGTTTTACTTATATTGCCTATTGATGCTGCCTTGTTGGTTAGAGATTAGATCATGGCTGGAATATTTTTATTTACACTGTCCTGTTTTAATGGGATGACACTAGGGTAAGTGTGAGGTTTTGTGCACCCTAGAACCGGTTTAAACCCCCAGTGGCCTACTTTGCCACTGACCGTTCCAAGGCGGTAACCCTATTGTCAACCCTTTTGTGTTTGTGATGTCGTTTGCTTTTATTATTACTTTTGCCTTCTTGTTTGTCTGTTTGCATGTTTGTTTCTGTGTTTTGTGGTTGACTGTCCTCCTTGAATGCTACTTTCCCTGTACGATCTTTTTATATTTCTTTTAATTTCATATCGATATTACAAAAAATAAATAATGCACATTCTAAACAGGCGGGCACCCTTTAAAATAGAAATAACACGATCTTCGAGGAAATTTGGAAAAATAAGAAGGGCAATTTCATTATTGTGTGTTGTAATTGTAATATAAATATTTCCCGAAACTACCTTCAAAAATACATATACAAGCAGTAGATAGCGAATGAAAATATTACATAATCTTGAAAATTCTTTATCAGGATAAGTGATAAGCTGAAACAATCGTCTATGAAATATATACAACATATCAAACGATTTTGTTATTTCGAGCTCGGAGGTCTGCCCATTAGGGTGGCTATTTGGGGTATTTTTTTTCTCCAATTATGTCTAAAATGAAGCGTTATGATAATGGGATTACACTGTATACATTTGTTTGCTCCTACGTCATCGGTTGTGCCTGTGGGATGGGGCATCAAATACACTAATAATTCAATACCAGCGTCATTTTTTTCATATTTTTGCACATTAATTGGTATAATAGTCGTCCATGAAAGAAATGACATAACAAATGATTAATTATTTAAAACTCGGACATCTTCCCTGGGGTTGGGGTTGGAGGGGGTGGGTAGTGGGGGAGGGTTACAGGGGGTCAATTATTTTTTAAATTATGTCTCAAACAATTATGATGAAGGGATTACAGTATAAAATAATATTTTTTTCTCCTGTATGTGTGTGTGCGTTGTGATGGTGGCGGTTGTGGGTGGGAGTGGCGTGGGGAAGGTTGTAAGGGGCGTCAAAAGGTCCAGTATACACAAAATTTCGTTGCAGTGTCATTTTTCTAATTTATTTTTAAACTTGGCAAATATACATGTATACTCCTCTGAAAGTATAAAGCATATCAAACAATTTCACTGTTTCCACCTAAGAGGTGTGCCGAGGTGTGGGGAATGGAGTAGATGTGTGTGGGAATGAGGGTGGGAGTGGGGAGAGAGAGAGTCAAATACAAATAAGTATCTATTTTTCTTTCTCAATAAAATGTAATGATTTTGGTTACAGTGTCAGAAAACACTGTATACAGAAAAGCATCAATAGTACTATTCCTGATTTGAGTATCAAAGAATGATTAAAACAATTATGTAACATGGATACAGGGTTAAATGGAATTTACCTGTGTGATATTTGCGATGTCGCGTCATCGTTCTAGTTCTAATTTAGTATGGTTATTTAGGGTATCGCTGCACAACAATTATATAAAATGGGTTTTGACCGCCTGCATAAAGGGGCCTGGGTTTTGACCGCCTGCATAAAGGGGCCCCTTTATGCAGGCGTAAACAGTTGTCCATTTGTGCATTTATTCACACGAGTCAGTTTTTTAAAATACGATTTAATGGAAATGCATTATTCCAGGACAAAACTATGTGTAAACTGTTAATATTAATGAAATTTCGGACACATTTGAAAAAAACCCGGCTAGATCGGGTTAATAACACCTGAGTTATGGCCCTTGATTTATTGAAAAAGTGCTATATTAATATACCTTGTGAACACTATTATTTTGTATCTGATATTTTCGAAACTTATATATATTGTTGATATTGTAGAAAGCTCGGACAAGTTTGAAAGTCAGCCAGATCATATAAATAGCACCAGAGCATCCATGTCTGGGCGCTGCCATTACTTGAACTGATATTCCCCATTTAAAAGTTTTTTAATTTAATTATGCAAGCAATTTTAATGTCATAATAATTTGGATTACTAATTGGAGTTGTTAATTTTATTGCTTCAAGAAATACTTCAAGATTGTCTCGTTTCCCTTTAAAATATGTTTCGTCTGCCTCTCACAGTTGTGTTAAATGTTAAAAGTAATGTGTTGGCTCATTATGTCTGCAAAAAACGTGTTTAACTTTATCCCCTATGAGCAAAGGAAGCAGTAAGACCTACTACCAGACCTGTGATTTTAGAAAACTTCATGTCGGAGACATATTCTGGGTTGCAAAGGAGAAAAATTAGACCAATCCCAGGTAATTGGGGTCTTCAAGGTAGGTTATCTTAGCGCAAATAACCCTGTGTATTATACTTGACAGCTCTTAGTGGTAATGATTCGTACATCAGAAGGTAAATTCAGCCATATTTCGAGCACAGGAAGCTACCATCCTTCAGATGAGAGATTTGTTCAGTGTATGTAAAGTTCGTAATTATTAAACTAAATATATTTATATTTCCATACATCACCTTCAGTCATATACTGTTATGTGGTCTTAGTTTTGATTTACACATAATTTGGTTAGCCTTTTACAGGTAAACTATGTATTGAGAATTTGTGAAAGTTACGATAACCCACCCGCTGAATAGTTTTGAAGGCTTTTAAAATCAGGTTTAAATAGTCTTCAAACTAAAAATAAGGAGCTGGCATGGCACAGTGAATAGCATGGCGGAAGAATGCTGTGTCAATGTTTTTTTAAACAAAAGGATCATGAGTGCCCGTGAACGCTCTACTGGCTAAAACAGCTCTTATATCAAGGGTTGTCGTCATGAAGTTCCTATCGTTAAAAAACAAAAACAACACATACAAACTTAAACCCTCGATCCATGCTAACAGACAGGGGATCAGGAGTAGTCGGTACAAAGCTTGTGTATTAAAACCTTTAAAGGGCCATAACTCCACCGAAATCATTAACTGGAACAAGACAATGATATACGCAAACACATTAAGCCTATTTATGGTTGAGGAGAACTAGTCCGGACAAAGTTTGTGTATTGAAACGTTTTAAAGAGCCACACGAACTCCACAAAATATCATTCAACCGGAACACGGTGAGGATATGCACAACTAGGCTTGGTACTGATCATCCCCGCAAGGTTTTGCAGAAGGTTTTGCTGAAGGGTTCAGAAGAACTTGCGCGGACAAACTTTGTTTAGTAAAACATTTAAAGGGCCAAAAATCATTCAACAGGAACAAGGTGAAGATATACACAACTAGGCTTGAAATCCAGCCAGGTGTTCACGAAAACTAGTCCGGATAAAATTTGTCTATAATGGAACATAACTAAGTAAAAAATCATTCAACAAGGAACACGGCGGTGATAAGTGCATCCTGTCTTTGTACTGATCATCCTTGCAAAGTAGTTTCATTGAAATCCGGCCAGGTGTTCAGGAGAACTAATCTGAATAAAGTTAGGGTAATAAAACCGTTAAAGGACCATAACTCTTCCAAAAATCATTCAACCGGAACACGGTGATGACATGTTTAACTTGGCTTGGTATTGATCATCCCTGCAACGTTTCGTTGAAATACGGTCAGTGGTTCAGGAGAACAAATATAGATATGACAAGTCCGGCCAAAATGTATATACTCCAACCTTTAAAGGGCATTAACTCTGCTAAAATCATTCAACATGGAACACGGTGACAATATGCACAACCAGGCTTGATACTGATCATGCCTGCAAACTTTCATTGAAATCCGGCAAAAATAAATGTTTAACTAAACCAAGGACAATAACTCTATTATTACTAATCCGATTTGGTTGTTTTTCGAACTTGTCCAAGCTTTCATTGATGGTAACAACCTGGTAAAGTTTGGTAAAGATTGGATAAAAAATGGAGGCGCTAGAATGTTGACAAGACAAAATATAGCAATTTTCGATAATTCAATGGCAATAAAAAAAGAGTATGATAATGGACCTTTGGAAACGGCCGAAAACGACACATACGTAATATTGCAGTCTCGGTTTGATTGAGACTGTTCATGAACGGTAGTGAAATATGCTAGCTACCGCTCACGCTCTCAACTCCAGTGTTCTGGTCCGATTTTGCTGTTTTCAAACTCCGAGCTTTCATTGATATTAATATCCTGTTAAAGATTGGTAAAGATCGGATGAAAAGTGGAGGCGCTAGAGTGTTGACAAGACAGAATAGCAATTTTCGTTAATTCAAGGGCAATAACTCTGGTTTTACTAGTCCGATCTGGCTGGTTTTCAAACACTTCCGAGCTTTCATTGATATTAATAATCTGGATTTGTTTGGTAAAGGTAGAATGCAAAATAGAGGCGCTAGAGTGTTGACAGGACAAAATATAGCAATTTTCATTAATTCAGTTCAAGGGCAATAACTCCGGTGTTACTGGTCCGATCTGGCTGAATTTCAAACTCTGTTTGAGTTTTCAATAATATTAATAATCTTGTAAAGTTTGGTAAAGGTAGGATGCAAAATGGAGGCGCTAGAATGTTGACAAGATAAAATATAGACATTTTCGTTAATTTAAGGGCAATAACTCCGGTGTTACTGTCCAATCTAGCTGGTTTTTAAAGGGACACATGGCGATCTTGAAGTTGTTATCAAGCATTAAAATTAGCCTCTCTATTCATTAATCCAGTATCATTGTTACTTTAAACCTGCTTGTATATATTTAAATACAATTTTGAGTTCGTTATTCTACCATAGGTTTGAATATATTATTGATGCAATATAATCAACAGCTAGTAATATGCAAACACTGTTTGCTTTATACTATTCTAATAATTAAAATGTATGACTGAACAAATGCTATATATGTAGAAAAACTAACAGGAAGCCGAGAGATGTAGAAAAACTAACAGAACGCCGCGAGTTTTACAAAAATCAAGGTTGCCGTGTGTCCCTTTAAAGTCGTCCAAGCTTTTATTGATATTAACAGTCTGGTAAAGGTTGGTAAAGATCGGATGAAAAACGAAGGTTCTAGAGTGTTGACATAAAAAACACATTTTTCCATAATACAAGGGCATTAAACCCGGTGTTATTTGTCCGATCTGGCTGGTTTTCAAACTCGTCCGAGCCTTCGTTGATAATTATAACATAACATAAAATAACATACTTTTATTCAGCATTAAACCACAATACAATAGTTTATAGCCTACATATAAATCTGAAAATACAAAAGTCTGTCTCTCCCTTTCATGGTGACATATCCGTCATCAATATATAACACGTTTTACTTGGAGGAAAGTAAATACGTATGTTTTATATTAACAACATTTCTTTTTATAACATGTATAAATTGGCAATTACAACATATCGTCATAAATTCAAGTTCATTTAATAGCATTAGCCATAGATGTGTCTATCACTCACACTCACATATATCAAGTTCACCCACTTTCGTGATACATGCATATGTACATTAATTATTTTGAATGCGTTTTTTAAAGGCATAATATAAATATTTACTTAATTGTTCCAAACTATTTTTAGATTGCTTTGACATAAGAGAGTCTAATTTATGAAGTGTTGGCCATCTGCAAAAATATTTAGGCAGAAATCTTGTTCTTAGTTCAGAGTAAAACGGGCACACAAGAAGAAAATGGTACTCATTCTCAATAACTCGCATATTGCAAAAAATGCAAACCCTTTCATTGCGTTCAATATTATTATGTCTACCTGTTTCGATAGCAAGTGCATGTGCAGATATTCTAAATTTCGTTAAGGCAATTCGGAATTTAGGAGTAATAATTGTACTTAAATACTGTTCATAGTTAAAATTAAATTTAAATATACTATATGTCAGTAGTCTGCTAGAATTATAGATAGATCCAAACCAAGATTGCTTGTATTGATCTAAAATTCTGAGTTTAATTTGATCGTAAGGGATATCGATCGTTAGTTGGCTATGCCAAACATCCGAAAACCCAAGCTTTTCTAATTCTCTCTTAATGTGCCAGGCCCAGTTCATGCGATTAAACCTGTGATTATTACTGTGTTCGCATTCTTGTTTTATCATGATGTAAGTTTATAAATCAAGGAATCGCGTTTGGTAAGCACTTTAACCCAGTATTTAAGCATTCTCTGTTTCCTGTATATTTTTAAAGGGTAACGACCTAGCTCACCGTATAAACCTTCTAAATTTGTCAATTTCCTGACAAATAAGATGTTTCTGCAATATTTATTATGAACAATTTCTATGTTAGGAGCTTCATGGAACCCCCACACTTCACATGCATAATTTAAAATAGACCCAACAAGAGAGTCAAATAATTTACACTTCTCATTGATTGGGATTGTTATTTGATTAAATACATTATATGATTTATGTAATGAGTATGACGCATGCTGAGCTAAATTCTGTTGGGTTCTTGTCCAGTTACCGTTTTTTAAAAATTCCACTCCTAAATATTTAAATGATGAAACTAATTCTAACTGAATTCCATTCAAAACAAATGCAGGATTTGAGGGTCTGCCATTTCGAAGATCATTATTTTTGTCTTACTTGTGTTAATTTTAAGTCCCCAAACATTACAATAATTTTGCAGGTCATTTAACATACTCTGTAAAGATTCTACCGATTGAGAAAAGATCACTGAATCGTCTGCGTATAATAAAATGAATACCTTTAGTTCGTCTATACTAAATATATCACTTCTATCTGTGTTGATACTATTATATAGATCATTAATGAAAACATGAACATTATCGGAGACTATGAGTCCCCTTGTTTTAAACCGTTATTTGAAACGAAAAGTTCAGATATAGAGGAAGTATAGAGGAAGTATCGATTCTTACGGATGGCCGGAGGTGTTCAGTACCCGGGAAAAGACGGTGGTCTGCTTCCAATACAAAAAAATTGACCGTCATATATAACCGTTCATGTGTTGAAAATGACATAAAATATCACACAAACACATATTGACAACCACTACACATTATAAGTACACATTCCCTTTTCCAATCTGATAGGACCTAAGCTGTTCAATGGTTATAAAATACCATTCATTTATTATACCCACGTTTTTGAATAGGGTATATTAAAATCGCCTCCGTTTGTCCGTCCGTCCGTTACCATATCTCCTCCTAATCCGCTGAGCAATCTTAGGGTATGACTTCACCATATGATACGGACAGCGTGCAAGAGCCAAGTTATATTTGGCTCCGCACCCATGGGCATTCAGGGGGATCTGGAAAAGGGGTCAAAGGTTCAAATACACAAAAACACTAATCATTTTTATTAATGTACAGTGTCATACATATATACAGAAAAGCATGAAGATCAATCAAAACAATTACAAATGGGCACTGGGTTAAAGGGAATTAACCTGTGTGAAGAAATCGTGGGTATATATAAACATATTTCTAAATTAACTGATGTTTGACAAACGAAATCTGGTTGCTGATGAGTAAAAACGAAGAACATCGCAACTCAATACGAGCGCCAACAGCAAAACAACCCTTTTAATTCGGTTCTGAACTTTGACCCGGTCACGAAATGCAATCAGAAGTTAAATACTGAGTTAATATTCGACAACAAATCCAAAAGAACGACCCAAAACGCTGAGGACTATATACTTTCTCTAAGTCTTCGAAGATGGGTGAAACAAACTGCGGATATAAGAAAACACAGCAAATAAGCACTAGGGTAGCAGTGAGCGATGCACTTTTTTTTCGTTGACTCGTATTCATACGCGACTACGCAATACGCCTAACGGCTAACTGAATAATGTTTATTACATTTCCGAGTAAAATAAACTTAG
Source organism: Cyrtodaria siliqua (assembly GCA_037043455.1). NCBI lineage: Eukaryota > Metazoa > Mollusca > Bivalvia > Adapedonta > Hiatellidae > Cyrtodaria > Cyrtodaria siliqua. The sequence continues at coordinate 55,804 of JAWPHD010008099.1, forward strand.
TGTTTGCTCTACTTTTTCCTCCAATCAGACGGTGAGGAATTTTAAAAAAATGGCGAACTGATTCATGTAAATTTCTAACGATCACCAATTGTAACCATTTAATCATTAAGTAATCGCTTACTAAATGGCACGCGCTTGTTCGACACAAGGAGGCGGATTTAGTAGAAGCGCGAACGTGTTAAGAGGCGTGGTTTCGTAGAAGCGCGGGGAAAAAGTAGGGCAAACACTAAGTCAGTTAGAGGCTAAGAAATGAAATTTTAACAATTAAGAAACCCCGCTCAGTCGCTGCGCTCCTTCCCTTAGGGTTTCTTAATTGTTAAAATGTCACTTTATAGCCTCTAACTAATACATAAACGGTACTGCAAAAACAATACAAAAGTTAAATAATGGTTCAATTTGATCAACGAAGTACTCATATTCATCAGACGTAAAGAAACACACGTGTTGAGATGCTGAAGGATTATCTGTTAAGAATTATTCATATCCAAAGAAAACATGTACGTTCATACACGTTCTAGTGTCACAGCCAAAAGCAAAACATGTACGTTCATACACGTTCTAGTGTCACAGCCACAAGCAAAACATGTACGTTTATACACGATCTAGTGTCACAGCCACAAGCAAAACATGTCCGTTCATACACGTTCTAGTGTAACAGCCACAAGCAAAACATGTACGTTCATACACGTTCTAGTGTCACGGCCACAAGCAAAACATGTACGTTCATACACGTTCTAGAGTCACGGCCACAAGCAAAACATGTACGTTCATACACGTTCTAGTGTGACAGCCACACAAGCAAAACATGTACGTTCATACACGTTCTAGTGTCACAGCCACAAGCAACACCGATGATGTTGGTACATCAGAGTTTGAAACAAAGCTTACACATTTACATGCAGAGTCGCTTGTTGCTCTTATAGAAACATCAAACGTGTCGCCTATTCAACGAATAAGTGGGTTGGCGATTAATACTAAGCAGTCTGAAATAGCTAATGAAGTAAAACATATAGCCGTCGACGTTTTCCTGAAATTGCTTTTTGATTAAGTTAACACAATTAAAAAGTTGCTGATATGTCCTAGTGTTACCTTTATTCCACCTGTTGCATTTTCTTTCAGTTATTGTATGTTGTAGAAATAAATGAAATTACACACTTTATTGTACCATTTGCTCTTAAAGCAAGTAGGTGATCGTATATGTTGAACAGTACTAACCTTTAACTGACATAAACCGTTATATGTATTCACCCATTTAGTATTTCTTTACTTGTTCATTAACATCCAAGCACTATTCTACTTTTCCGAAAAATGACATGCCATACAACTTAGAACCGAAACAATGTGAGTATGTTATACACATATTTAGCTTTATTAGAATTTAAAAAGTAAAAAGGCGGAGTTTAAACATCAATATTATATATGGGCAGTGCATTACAACACTGCTTTATACACTGGCATGCTGATCTGTATATTGTATACAGTGACAGTTCTTCCATAGTGTTGGGATGTGTATATATTACCTTTGGTGGCGGAGGCATAATACAACATGTCGCATTCATAAACACGCAATAAACAATAAAGATGTCGCATTTAAAAACACGCAACCACGCTATGCAAAAATGATTTATAATAAAATGTCACCATCTATAAAGCCGCAGCAACACGGCACTATACATTAATTGATTTATAACAAAATATTGCGCATTCAAAAGCAACCAAAATATACAACAGTTGATTTACAACAAAAGCTTGTGCATTCATAAACACGCAACACACTATACAACAGTTGATATAAAATATGTCGTATTTATAAACACACGGCCATACATACAGTATTTGATTTATAATAAAATTTAGCGCATTCATAAACACACAACCACACTATACAACTGTTGATTTATAACAAAAGATTGCGCATTCTTAAACACGAACACATTATACAACAGTATAATAAATGATTGCGCATTTATAAACACGCAATTACATTGTACCATAGTTGATTTATAACAAAAGACTGCGCATTCATAAATACGCAACCACATTATACACTAGTTGATTTATAACAAAATAGTGCGCATTCATAAATACGCAACCGCACTATACAACAGTTGATTTATAACAAAAGACTGCGCATTCATAAATACGCAACCACACTATACAATAGTTTATTTGTAACGAACCATTGCGCATTCATAAACACACAACCCCACTATACAACAATTGATTTATAACAAAAGACTGCGCAATCATAAACACGCAAACACATTATACAATTGTTAATTTATAATAAAAGACTGCGCATTCATAAACACGCAACCACATTATACAATAGTTGATTTATAATAAAAGACTGCGCATTCATAAACACGAAACACACTATACAATAGTTGATTTATAATAAAAAACTGCGCATTCGTGAACACGCAACCACACTATACAGTAGTTGATTTATAATAAAAGACTGCGATTTCATAAACACGCAACCACATTATACAATACTTGATTTATAACAAACTAGTGTGCATTCATAAACACACAACCACACTAATAACAGATGATGTATAACAGAGATTGTGCATTTATAAATACGCATACACACTATACAACAGTTGATTTATAACAAAAGACTGCGCAATCATAAACACGCAAACACACTATACAGTAGTTGATTTATAATAAAAGACTGCGCTTTCATAAACACGCAACCACATTATACAATACTTGATTTATAACAAACTAGTGTGCATTCATAAACACACAACCACACTAATAACAGATGATGTATAACAGAGATTGTGCATTTATAAATACGCAATCACACTATACAATAGTTGATTTCTAATACAATTTAGCGCATTTATAAACACGCGTTTCGAAGTCAAGCTGTATATGCACTAAACTGGACCCCATGACCAGTCCGATTAATTGTATTGGTTCGTCTGGAATACTCGACTATATTTCGTTATAGAAATCAATAATCATATGATAATTTACTAAATTAATGATTTGTGACGTACAATCTAAATTAATTAGATGTACTGCTGCAATATAACTCACTTATTATGATTTAAGAACAAAAACCCGCCGAATCGTCGAGATTTTTAAATGAGACATTTTAATAAACAATGACATAATGCAACATGCGACTCAAGCATACGGTGCACATTTGATATAAATCAGAAACATATTAGGATTAGATTGAAACAAGTCACTCTTCCAGATCACATTTTATTCCAAACAGATCATTATACGTAGGAACTACTACACATATTCCTTACTTGTATGTCTTTTAGGGTAATTGAACCCTTGGTGCGTAACCTTAATGCGATTATTGGATAATTTACCAAATGGACATACAGTAATTCGCAAACATGTCTGGATATGTTTGACATTAAACTGAAAAATGATAAAGGTAGAGTAATCAATACACAGCTAATGTTATTATCTAGATCATGTGTTTATTCAGCAACAAACCTATTTATCTAGATAGAGGTATACACGTAACACATTTAAAACAGCATATAACAACTATTCATGACGTTCTAGATCTAATGTATATTAACCGTCAAAGCTTGATTCTGAATACCCCAACCCTCCCACCCCGAAATAATACGAATTCAGGGCAATTTACCACTGTGCATATATTACCAGCAGAATCAGTAGTTGTCGGAGTAGTAGTAGTACTTTTTGTAGTGCTAGTGGTAGTGACAGTGATGGTGGTGGTAGTGACGGTGGCGACGGTGGTTTTGGTGTGATGAGCGATATGTGTCCTTGGAGCTGAAGGGAATACATGTTACAAATTGCGCTTAGCTTTCATGACTGAAGTCTTCACAGAGTAGTGATGTCCCCAACATCTATACCATGTCATACCATTGGCCCATGTTACTGTTGGCCCTCCAAGGTAGAGGCCATTCATCCGCGGTAAAAGTCTTCAGACCCGTCTTGTCGTCGTTGAAACACTGTCCAGCCTCCATTAGTCATATCGCACCACGTGTCTACTGAGGTTCCGTAGAGTAAACGCCATCAGTCACGTGACCCCCTTCATACAATTCAAGGCAATCTTTCTTCAATGGCGAGACATTCTTGTGTACAAAACTTTCGTAATGAGATTCCTGTAAAGCATATGTATACTGATTTGTGACAGCTGTATATGAAATATACATATAACAGTTTTACTTTAAAGAGGCTTGTCTCCTGATCAAGAAAATCCAATAAAATAGATCTAAAATATATGTTGAGATAAGTTCTTTCGTTTCTCCCTTGTCCGGCACAAACAATGTGCGTTTTCGCCATGTTGCATAAGTCCGGAATAATAAATAATAATTCATACTGATAAGGGTGATCATTTGGAAGCAACAAACACAACCAAGAGTTTAAAGTAGCAGACATATATATTAGCAGTGTTTAATACATTATTGCTTTCCGTTTATTTGTGCATTATTCCTCCATTTCTTGGAGAGCAGTCGTTAGTATTTTACATCGCTATCTCCTCCATCCGATATATTTAGCAATATATAACATTTACTATAACACACTGCTAGGAAAGTTGATTTTGAGTTCTTATTATTAAAACCCAATGTTTCATACGTGTGCACTTCATACAACTAATTTTAACGATGGTTTTCCAAGAAGAGGAGGAAAAGCAACAAGGCAAGAAAAAGCATGCGTCTTTTGATATAAACTCGGCGAAAACACATGATTAAAATCTAAGTTCTGTTATATTGTTCCATATAACATAACGGAAACATACGTTGATATCGGTCACGGGGATAGAAGGCCATATGTCACTCATACTAGTATTGTATTCTAGAAAGATAATTTAGACCTAAAAGTTCAATTCCGAAGACTAGCCGCTTTATCTGAATTGTTAGCTTTATTGTTTGACATAAGTGCATTCAGCTATTGTCTACGGTGGTTGGGGGAATGCAGCCGTGCGTCTGATTTTGTGTGCATTATTAACAAATAATCTTCTGTATTATCTAAATAACTAGTAGAGCATTTCTGCGTTTAGATATGATGTATTTCTAGATTGTATGGTTGAAATGACACGTTTGCATTTGAGCATTACAAGGGTCAGTATATACAAACAAGCAGGCAATACCTTAACCAAATTGACCTCCAGAAACTTGGACTACATCACTTGAGCATCTTTCTAGTATTAAAAGTAGTATTTTGATCCCCGCAATGACCATATGTGTTGTGTCCCTGAGCAATACACGTTATCTGCATTTGCTAAATACTGGTTCTACACAGGAAGACATCGAGAGTGATTAAAAGAAGTTCAGAGAGCTTTTGTTACAATTGATTCGATATAAATAAGTTTATTAAACTAAATATTATAACACATAAACAAAGCCATTATACTTACTTCAACCACAGCGCCCATCTGTCCGTATTTGATTTCATCCGCAGCTGGGTCCTCTGGTCCATCATCCAAGTCGCTGTTGCAATGACATATGCCCGAACCTTCCGAGTAATACAGAGACCGACTCTGATGTTGTGAACAGGAAGTTGCACAATGGATGGGCGACAATGACGTCATAGTGTTGGTTATAATGGATATGTCCGGGGTGCGACGAATCGTCATAAAGTCCATCAACGATGTTTTGTAATAAGGCTTCCATTGCTCGCAAAACACTTCGGTGATAATGACGACCACAAAGAAAACAAATACATCTAAATGCTTTGAATGCATTTCACATTATCCGATGAACCAATTATATATTTTCTAAATATCCAACTCTCGTGTTCGTACCAATTAAATTGTTTTTGTCAAATTTATATACTAATTATATCATTTCTTTGTTAATATTTTTTACGAAATTTGGAATTTAATAAGTACTGTATAAAACATCCACTGGTATATGTTATTTGTTTTGGTAATTTTTATTTTCAAAACATATTTCTTTCCGCGAGATAAATGATATAAAATCTGAAATAAAACGTACTGAAAAGTTGTTCGTGAGTCCTCAGGGATGTACTTGGACTGAGTGTCACACAAAACTTTCATTCGACGATTATCGATATTTTTAAAATATAAGACACAAGCCAATTACTAATTAAAACTCCCAATCAGCACCATTGTCCATGGCACAACTGGTGGCGCTACATATCTAACTGGTATACACATGTTTTTTTAAATATATTATATTGAAAGAAAACAAATTTGTGATATAACTTATTATTAACTTGTTAGGTGAGCAGGATTAATAGAACATTTTCAATCTCCAAAAAATGGACTAGTTTGTTGTTTAGTGACAAATTCTTACATTAAAATGACTACAATGACTGCTGTTTGAACCAGTACAGCTTGGCATTGGTATGTCAACACAAACTTAAAAGGAAAATAGTTGTACTAGAATCTGGTTATGATCACTTTTGGACTTAAGTTGCGCATAACACTCCTGCCACCAAATACAGAAACCGAACGTTTGGGAGGAGATTCCTGGTCAACCATTCTACCATTGACTGTCACATTGACAATAACCAGGATGTCTAGATGTCTTGCTGTGAACTACAGTTAGGGTCATGGTAAAAAGCTGTAAAATTTGTGAAAATCCACAAAGCAATATAAAAAGAGGGATACAGTAACTCGTGCGCTTGTGTTGATAGTCCATACTCCTATAATTCCCGTTCATATCGAACGATGTCCTCTTGATAATGTTGTACATATTGATGTTTCGTATAAATTGTTGTATGTTTCAATTTGATGACAAAACAGTGGAACCTAATAAATATATGGCCATCTCAAGAATTGGCCAGGAAACTACCCCTTCTTGTTTAAATAATATAAGTATACAGTTGTAATGTAAGGAAATCATTACGGCCGAGAGAGACATGATTACTGCTCCAAGAACTGCTAAGAAACTGACTATTTTAAGAAGTAATACTTTCACTGTATGGCGGAGGAAACTGTGACCAGAGACCGTAGAATAGCGAGTAAACGTGTCAATATCGAGAGACAAATTGGGCTTGCACAAACCTATGTAATTATAATAGAACCCATGAGGGCAACATAAACCAAGCAGTCATCAGAAATATGTTTATGTGTTTCATTTTGTGTAAATATAGATCTTGCATACGATGCATAGATTGGAAAATTATCTCAAATTTGGGCAGGACATTTCTCTATTTGTGACTGTTGATTTAGTATAAAACATCGTAGACCATGATCAGATATGACTGAAGATAAACCCTGTTGATATAAACGGGTTGCAAAGCATTATATTTACATTCTCTTGATTATGTCTGTTGAAAACTAATTTAGCGGATAGTTTCGAATAAACTGCATTTTCAAGGAGGTGTCTCGATAGAAAATGGATATTCCGCTATCAGAATAGTTGTCTCTCTTGCAGTTTTTGTCATTATCATTCTCCCAAGCCAGATTATTGTTGGTACTATACGTAAGGGAAAATTATAAATATAATGCGACATTCGACTCAATCATACGGTGTACATTTTGTATGATTCGAAACGTGATGTTGTTGTTTTTGCAAATACATCCAATCAGTATTGTTATCTTTACATCCACAGGTTACATTTCACAGGGATTGTATGCCTTTCATAAATCATTGGCTGGGTTCTGTAATGGTTACATTTTCTGCGCATCTTGTCCCAAACAGATCATTTTACGTAGAAACTACCACACATATTACTTGGTGATATGCTTTTTTTAAGGTAATTGAAACCTTGATGCGTAACCTTAATGGAATTATTGGATAATTTATCAAATGGACATAAAGCAAAACTCAAAGTGTCTAAATATGTTTACATTAAACTGAAAGTAGCTATATTACGTTAATACGGTTATATGTAGTGAAACGACCAATAATAATCTAATGTAATGATCTAGGTCACTTGTTTAATCACCAACAAGCATATTGATCTAGATAAAGGTATAAAAGTAATAACGTAAAGATGTGTAAAGCTATATTTCAGTTTTAGCTCTAGCGCGAGCCGACTATTAAAATAAACAATTAGAATACACTGTTCATCCATTATTGATTCCTGATAATCCCACCAGTTGACTATATTGGTACCAGAACGGTCTGGAAGTACTTCCAGATCGAAGGATGCTAAAATAATTCCATGGACAAATCCAAAGGTTCTAATTTGCATGTTTTCGTCTCATCTATAAGGATGATAGATAAGCCCATGATGCGACCATTAATGGTAGCCTCTCAAATACACTGTTCATCTACGATTAGTTCTTCATATTTACTTACGACTATTAAAGGAAACCACGTAAATACACCGTTCATCTATGCTTGATTCTTCATATTTACCCACGACTATTACAGGAAACCACTCATATACACTAATTCTTAATATTACTCTCACGACCTACTTGCATACGTTGTTCAGCCACTATTGATAACCGTAATATTAATCCGCCTTAAAGCGGTCATGTATACTGATTAAATACAAATAAAAGTATAAATAATCTGTGTGACTGACACGCTCTTAAACATGAACAATTAGCATCGCAGTGTCACGCAGCCTAATCAAACTCCTTAATGAAAAACATTAATAATTTGATAAACTTGCTTACAATGAATGGGTCGACTTTAGTTTTCATTTATTAAAGTCCTTTGTCCGGTTTCGCGACAGTGCCAGTTCCGTGCCAATTGAATAGATTTGCGCTTGTATCTGCGCATTTATAGTTTTCAGCGGAAAGAATCATCTATCTAGAAAACAGGATTAAGCGTGTCGATAAATCACCATTTTGCGAATAAATAAAATTGAGGTCAATCAAATGTTCATGGGTAAACTATTTCACTCACATTTGTGGTAGACGTGTTGTAGACTTATGAACAGGAAGTTGCGCACTGGATGAGCGACAATGACGTCATAGTGCTGGTGACAATGGAATGGCAAAATGCTTGATATACTCATAAAACAGGAGCCAGTATATTATATTTGTAAAACTTTTATTCAATACAAGTCTGATTAAGATTGGTTTAAACATCAAAACTCTATGGTGCACAGAAGGCTAAATATTGCTAATTCAAGTCGTATTCTGCAAATTACCTACTTGCTGCCAAGTTGGCTTAACATTGTAGATATAACCTCCGAGGTTTCTATAATAAAAAGTAATCCATCCTTTTTTGATGGAAATGGGTATTATAAGTAGGGGAAAACTGCCCATTCCTATTCGATTTTGTTGTTGTATGTATAAGAAGCGTATTAACAGGTTTTACTGGATCACTGAAGAACATTTTTGAAATGTCGATTCGATGTTTACACATTGTGAGCAACTATCAATGAAAACAGCTGTACACTTGACCTGTTTATTAAACAAACAAGAACCTTCTTACATGTCTTGTGATCCCACCTTTCCTGGTGATTTTTCAAGTGCAAAACTTGAGTTGAAAGTGCAGCAAATCTTTAATATGTGACATTTTAATATTGGTGTCTATGGGGAAAATAAGTAGCGCTCTACTGGCTGTATGGAGTCCGTGGTTGGGGGCGGAGAGTGTGTGGGGTGGGTGTGTGTGTGGGGGGGGGGGGGGGGGGGGGGTGTCGGGCTGGTGTGGGGAATGGCGGCGAAAGTAGTTGGTATAAAATTTATAACAAAAGCCTTTGCCTTATATTGAGCAAAATACTAGTAGAACATACAAATTACTGCAAGTTCCTCAAGTTATACCCATGTAGAGGAGCCCATATACATAGAAGGACAAAACCCGTTTATATATGTTATGCCTCAAGTCCTTTTATTATCATACCCAATTAGAATCAAATGCATTCACATTGTGAAATATTGTTATACCTAATTTGAATCAAATGCATTCACACTGTAACATATAATTATACCCAATAAGAATGCAAATATATTCAATATTTTGTGCATCTTTACCGGATTACCCTTCAGGTGGCCTCAGCAGATGGAGCCAAAAATACGAACAGTTATTGTGCATCTACACATCCTTCACTAAGATATATACCACACATGAACTTGATATCTCAAAGGATATGGAAGAAGTTAGCGTCACAAGGCGGAAACTCTGTAATAGTAAATTACTTAAAGTTGTACCACTGTAGAGGGGCACGTTTATGCAGGAGGTCAAAACCCGTTCTACATTTGTTGTGCCTCGAGTCAATAAATAACTATACCAAATTCAAATCATAACCCCTTTGAGTCATACAACAAGTTAGCCTCCAGTCGGATTTGAACCCACTAGCCCAGGTTTCCAGTATAATATATTGCATATATTCAAGAAAATCGAGGGCCATACAGAAGATAAAATGTTTTTTCACGAATCCTAACTACAGCCTCTCTGATGAATCGACGCATTGCCAGAAAAAGAAGACCCATAATTTAACAAGTGTTTCTTCTTTTCTAGTGCGGACACAAATAAGGTAGTGTCATTTAGAAATTTCAAATAATATCCTCGATACATTGTTTAAGTTATATATTGTTTATGTAGCTATTTCATCTATTGTTCCATCGTTTTGCTTGCGTTCTATAAATAGATCAATCATCATCACGTGATCATCACGTGATCTTGCATATAAAATGTATTCATACGCTGTATTGTTCTCCTAGGATAGTTTATTGAGATTTGTAACCAGTTAATTGTATAATTTATTTCTCTTGCAACACCATCAAACGCATATCTGTCTTGGATTTATATTATTAAGAAATATACATGGCCTTTATAGTCTTCATATAATGCTTTATAGGTTTGGTCGGTAATGGTTATCGCATAAGCTACTATCCTTTGTAAAAAGTAGTTGCTGCTCATTCTCCGGAACAAGATGATTAACTTACTTTCAAAGTGTGCAGTACGCTGTGTAATATTCTTAAGTTTTTACCTCCCTTGCTATGAAGTTAAAATGACTGATTCGGTCGTAAAATAATTATGAAAGTGTCGGCGAGACCGAATGCAAATCAACAATATATATGACGTCATTTGATCCCGAGTGACTATTTTTAGACTTCGGGTCTATTTGGACACTCCGGTTTTGGAATAAGTCCATTATAGTTCATCAACATTTGTAAAAAATTGGTAGCTCAGTCGAGAGAGCGGCAGTCCCAGAAAGTTATAAAACGAGCGGAATGGGTTCGAAACTCAGCAAGAAAGACCCAGCTTTTTTTATTCTAATTATGTTGTTCTTTTTATGTAAAACAGTTTGTTTAATTCATGCCCAATGGTCTTTAAAGGGGTACATCATGATTTTTCTAGAAACATCTTAAATTATAAAATCGTTCCAGTTTACGATATAAAACATTATCAATCAAAATGTGAAGCTAGAACCATTTTGTTAATGTCTAAAGTTTCAGAACACCATATAGCTAGGGTGGAATCGCACGTAATGTGCTAAAATTAACCCTGGTGCGTCACCTAGGATGGCACGTATTACTCTGCGGAATTAATTTCTTTGCAAATAAAAGATTTTGTACGCTCATTATGTTTTGGTCATGTAGAATAAAAAGTATTAATATTTGTTAATTTTAAATCGGACACCTGGACCCCCATAAAAAGCCTAATGTACTCCCGTTAAGACTAAAGTCGGAAAACAAATTGTGTGTGTGTGTGGAGAGTGGGGGGATTTTTTTAAAGATATCTATGCGTCAATTTGGTAGAGGTAGACCTCATCTGTTTTGAAACAAACTCGTAGAACCACAGTCCTGCCGCGCGTTAGTGAGTAGCTGTCAAACATTCTTCCATGTGCAAACGTGGAACAAGCGGGACTCGAACGTATGACTGTAGCATTGAGAGATATACATTACACAAACAAGCGTAGATCTAAACACATGCACAACTGATTGAATTATATTCTGTTAAGGCCAAAACACAAATATGTTTTAAAACAAAACAAAGCAATAAAAAAATGAATGGGTAAAAAGTCGTTGTTGGGATTAAAAACGGTGATTCGGTTGGGTGACAGGAAACAAAACACTTTCTTGTTTAGGCCTGAGGTAGTAAACGGAATTTACCGTGACTTTGGTGATTATTGTCAACAAACGATTTGTCGACTTAAAAAAAATCCACGTAAAAATTACAATTAGGGATATGAATCGTGAAATTCTCAGTAGGGTAGCTACCTATTAGGCCAAAAGTCCCGGGCCTTCACATAATGTTCACATACATGGTTGAAAAAAATAACAACGAAATAATTGTGTATGAACATCATGTTCACTCCGAGTTGTGAGAATGAACTACAACGTTATCCCGAGACCAGTGGTATTCCGAGTTGTGAGAATACATAACAACGGTATCCCGAGACCAGGGATACTCCGAGTTGTGAGATTAAAATCAAATGAGCACAACGATTTATAAGTTATGTTTTGTATATGTGTATGTCTCTACTACAAGTTGTGTTTAAAACATATGTTATTTTAGTTGAAGGTTACACTTCTTGGAACAAGGAAACTTCAGGGAGAATTTGTCTCTTTACAGTGACATTCCATGTTTAAATTTGTATATTATAAATCTTTGTGCAGCGGGGTATATGGCTGTCTTTCAGACTACATTCGTGTTCATATGATTTTAATCATACTTGCATAGTAGGTCGATATAAATGCAAGGTTGTTTCCTATTTTAATTCAGCTATGTTGGTCAAAGGGTTTATGAATTACCTCCCCTTGAATTGGCAAAATTAGCTGTCTTGACCTTTTTGACGCTATATTCATTTCTAATGACTCAAACTTTGACAGGTGATGACAGGTGATGTTTTTTGATACACTTTAACACCTGTGAAGATATGGTTCAGATATGATGAAGCGTTTCGGAGACTAATTTTCATTATAACCAGTCATTCCTTTTGTTCCCTTCTTTATTCCTGTATATACCTTATCTTATCTTGTTTTAATCGCCGTACTTCCAGTTACATTAAACAATGCAATGATGTATTATTATTAAGAAGAGTTGACACATTTTCAGTCCATCCATGGCATGCATGATTGGAAAGAAACCTTCCATTTCATGGATGCACAATGCTCTCAGTACCTTTTGGTACTTTGATTTAACTTGTTAGAGCTTCCATTGTATTAACTAACTAGCAAAATTAAATAACAAGTGAAGGTGTAAGAGTGTTGACAAGCAGAATGTTTTTTCCCCAGCAAAACCATAACTCTGGTGTAACGAGTCTGATCTGACTTGTCCAAGCTATTATTGATATAAAGACAAAGACAAAGTTTGGTAAATATAAAATGAAATTTAAAATGCTAGAGTAGTCTCAAATCAGAAAAATTGCATTTTTTAGCAAAACAATGGCCATAACTCTGGTGTTATTGATTTGATCAGACTGGTTTTAGAAGAGTCCACGTTTTCATTGATATTAACAATCTTTGCTAGTTTGGTAAACATCTAATAACAAATGATGGTGCTACATGTGCTAGAGGGTGAACAATGCAGAATATGGCATTTTTTGTCAGCAAATCAAGTGCCATAACTCCGGTGAAACTAATCCGATCTTGCTAGTTTTCAAACATTTTATTGATATAAATACCCTGGCAAAGCTTGGTAAAGATTGGATTAATAATGAAGGACCTATCAGGTTCACAATGCAAACGTTAATGGACCACGATGAACGACGGACAGTTCGCCATCACATAAGCTCTGTCGACATTCGGCTAGTATAGCTAAAATGATTTATAATATTGCGTATCAAAAGCACACAACAACCATAAAAACAGATATATAATAAAATATATCGCATATATATACACGCAAACACACTATGCAACAGCTGATTCATAATAAAAAATGTAGCATTTATAAACAACAACCATATAAGCACATCGATATCTAATAAAATATGTTGCATTTATATACAGCCACACTACTATACATCAGCTGATTTATGGTGAAGATGTCGCATGTCTAACATTTTATTTAACAATTTTAACCGTTCACAATTTGCTATTCTAGATGGTGTGTTTCCTATACTTAGTACCGAACTATGAAAAAGAGTGTGATAATGGACCTTTGGAAACGAAATTGATAAACATGCTGACATACTATACATCAATTGATTAATATTAAAATATATCACACTTACAAACATTCAACCACACTACACAGCATATTATTTATAATAAAATATTTTGCATTTATAAATACGCCACTGAACTGAGCAAGTGATTATAAAAAAACGAAGTGCATTTATCATGTTTATTAAAATATTAAATCGGAACCACTTTATGAACAAAATGATTTATAACAAGAAAGCAGTCTGAGAGACAGCCATATCTCCGCCGATTGTTTTTAGTGGAAACAAATTGACAAGTTGAGACAAAGTTCTGGACTCAGTAATATAACGATATGTTATGACAGATTGAAAATGCTATTCAGATATTCCTCAAAACATGAGAAATTACTGAACAGAATACGTTTTTAAAACAATTACTTATGATGGTGTTTCTTCTGTTTCAGAGGCTGGCGCAGATTTTGGTGATTTCCATGCTATCCATGTTAGAAAATGGTCAGTGTAAGGCAGTGGGAAAACACCGGCTACAATATTTGTATCACTGTTCCTCGTGTATATGTGGTCAGTGTAAGGCAGTAGGAAGACACCGGCTACAATATTTGTATCACAGTTCCTCGTGTATATGTGGTCAGTGTTTGAGACGTAAACATGCAAATTAGAAACTTTGGATTTTTCCATGGAATTATTTTAGTATCCTTCGATCTGGAAGTACTTTCAGACCGTTCTGTTTCCAATATAGTCAACTGGTTGGATTATCAGGAATCAATAATGGATGAACAGTGTATTCTAATTGTTTCTTTTAATAGTCGGCTCGCGCTAGAGCTAAAACTGAAATATAGCTTTACACAGCTTTAGGTTATTACTTTTATACCTTTATCTAGATCAATATGCTTGTTGGTGACTAAACACGTGACCTAGATCATAACATTATATTATTATTGGGCGTTTCACTACATATAACCGTATTAACCTAATATACTTTCAGTTTAATGTAAACATATTCAGACACTTTGAGTCTTGCTTTATGTCCATTTGATAAATTATACAATAATTCCATTACGGTTACGCATCAAGGTTTCAATTACCATAAGCATATCACCAAGGAATATGTGTAGTAGTTTCTACGTAAAATTATCTGTTTGGGACAAGATACGCAGAAAATGTAACCTTTACAGAACGCAGCCAATGATTTATGAAAGGCATGCAATCCCTGTGGAATGTAACCTGTGGATGTAAAGATAACAATATTGATTGGATGTATTTGCAAAAACAACAACATCACGTTTCCGAATCATACAAAATGTACACCGTATGATTGAGTCGAATGTTGCATTCTGTTACTGTTTATGAAATTGTTTGGTCTAGAAAACTCGATTCGGCGGGTTTGTGTTCTAATATCATAATATTTGGGTTATATTGCCGCTGTACATATAAATCAGAAACAATGTACGACACAACACGTTAATTTATTAGTATCTTAAATCACCTCATCTCATATTATTAATTTTAATGATTTGTACAACAAAATCTAACAAAGTCGTCGAGTTTTACAAAACGACTATTCTAATAACAATAATTAAATCCGACTGATCAGGAGATACAGCTTCGTGCTCCGGACCATAACTGCACAACTGAATCAAAAATATATTTGGCAGAAATATACACAACATGGAGACCGATGAGTGGCGTACAACTCTTCTAGGGTCAAGGTCGGGACAAAAATCAAAGGTCTAACAACGTCTGTCCGCCTGTCTATCCATGAGACAGTACATATAGTTGACAACAATATTTAGATGTGCGGCGTACAATTTTTCTAGGGTCACGGTCGCGGCAAAAATCAAAGGTCTAACAGCGTCTGTCCGCCTGTCCATCCATGAGACAGTACATGTACTTGTCTTGTACAATATTTACCCGTCTCTATAGTACCAACCATAACCTGGCTTGGGAGAATAATAATCATACAAATTGCAAGAGAGACAACTACCTTTAGTGTATTCTGATAGCGGAATGTCCAATTTGTTTTGAGACACACTGAATGCGTGCACGGTATCTCCATCTCCTTGAAAATTGACATGAATGTGTTTTTCAACAGAAAAAATATAATGATTTGCAACGGTTAAGATGTACCGGATTTACATGTATATCTACCGGATTTACCTGCATATCTGATCAGGATCTAGAATGTTGTGTATTAAGTTAATATTCATAGAGTAATGTGCTGCCCAAATGTCAGATGACTGTTATGACCTATGCCTGTTTGGGAATTATGCAAAATCTTTAATTCACAACATGAAACAAATACATATATTTGTGATGAAAGTTTGTTTTCTGTTGCCGTCATCATGGTCTTAGGCTTAATTTAATTCTGTAGGGGTTTGAAAGCCCTATATGTTTGTTGATACGGATACTTGTACTTGCTATTTATTTCTTGGAGCAAGAATCCTTTCTCGGCCGTAATCATAATAATGTTTTTCTTACATTATAACTGTATGATAATGAACTACGTTCAGCAATTGAACTGTGACTCGCATATACTTTTGAAACAATATACATTTGTCCTCCATGTGTAGCGCTCAGTAAAACGTTCACAGTGTATCTGAATATCGAAAATTTCTCTAGTTGATAGATAGAGTTAATTTTAAACCAGATTGGGAAAAGTACCTGACCAGTTCTTGAGATGGTCATATATTTATTTGTTCGTACTTTTTGCCATAAAGTCAGTAAAGCTTAATACAACATTCAAACCAGTTTTGGTTATTGTTTTCAGAAAAGGCTTTCCGCGTGAAGACAGAGGTAGACTCCTACATCTGATGGGGACGTAATCTGGTGGCGGCTCTGTTTATCGGTCCTGTACATCATGTACATAGATCTATGAGCATGTGTGCATGCATTAGTACATTTAGTACACATTAGCATCAAAATGATATATACGTCAAACCATTTCATTTATGAAGAATTTGTCAAACACATGGTCACTGTCTGATGTTTTACTGTCTATGTTCCAACTAAAACGACTTGACATCTCTGTCTTATTTAACTTTCTTCTTTCAGCTTCGGTATCTTAAGGTTTCAATGAATTCTATGTTAAAATTATGAACACTTTCACTATAATAGACTACTTTTATAATTCATTTATAAAGAGATGTATGAACATGCTGGCATGCATTATTTAGTACATTTAGTGCAAATTATCATGAAAATTATATATACGTCAAACCATTTCATTAATGAAGAATTTGTCAAACACATGGTCACCGTCTGATATTTTAGTGTCAATGTTCCAACTAAAACGACATGATATCTCTGTCTTCTTTAACTTCTTTTTTCAGCTTTGTATCTGAAGGTTTCAATGAATTCTGTGTTAAATTATAAACACTTTCACTATAATAGAGTACTTCTATAATTCATTCATGAAGAGATGTACATATATCTATGAGCATGTGTGTATTCATTATTAAGTACACATTATCATCCATATGATATATACGTCACACCATTTCATTTTTGAAGAATTTGTCAAACACACATATAGTGTAGGTAGGTATTTAAAACAGCAACTTCACCCAAAATAATTCACAAACATGACATCGTAAAGGCTTAAAATAACACGCAGCCGATCTTTGCTTCTATAAGCTGCTTTAACGAAAATACTAAAGTTTGGTTTCTATATATGGCAGGAGGGTAATTATGGTTTCTATATATGGCAGGAGGGTAATTATGGTTTCTATATATGGCAGGTTTCTATATATGGCAGGAGGGTAATTATGGTTTCTATATATGGCAGGAGGGTAATTATGGTTTCTATATATGGCAGGAGGGTAATTACGGTTTCTATATATGGCAGGAGGGTAATTATGGTTTCTATATATGGCAGGAGGGTAATTATGGTTTCTATATATGGCAGGAGGGTAATTACGGTTTCTATATATGGCAGGAGGGTAATTATGGTTTCTATATATGGCAGGAGGGTAATTATGGTTTCTATATATGGCAGGAGGGTAATTATGGTTTCTATATATGGCAGGAGAGTAATTATGGTTTCTATATATGGCAGGAGGGTAATTATGGTTTCTATATATGACAGGAGGGTAATTATGCTCAACTAAAGTCTACAAATGGTCATAACCAGATTCTAGATTCTATTTGTCACTAAACAACACCACTAGTGTGTTTTCGGACATTGTAAATCTGGTAATGATGCGGACCTAATCGAGATTCTATGACAATTTTGTTTTATTTCAATTTAATTTATTTCTAACAACATTTTTATAAGAGTTGGACATATGGATATGTATATTTAATGAACATCAACTATTTTACAATTATTTTTGTAAACTCATGCTATGAACAATGCGAGTGTAGCGCCGCCATTTCTGTCATAGCCAATGGTGCTTATTAGGATTTTTAATTATTAATCATGTTAATTGGCTTCTTTAATATATTTTAGAAATATCAATAATCATGATAACCTACGAATGAACGTTTGGATTTGACACTCAGTTCATCCCTGAGGACTGTCCTACTTGTCATTTGCAAACATTATACAGATATTATCCATTGATCACACATCGAGCACGTACGTTTTATTTCAGACTTTGTATGTTTTTAAAATCAAAATAACCAAAACAAATAACATATAGCAATGGATGTTTCATACGGTATTTATTAAATTCCAAATTTTGTAAAGAATATTATTGTACGAACACGAGAGTTGGATATTTAAGAAATATATAGTTGGTTCGTCGGATGATGTGAAATGCATTCAAAGCATTTAGATGTATTTGTTTTCTTTGCCGTAGTCATTATCACTGAAGTGTTTTGCGAGCAATGGAAGCCTTATTACAAAACATCGTTGATGGACTTTATGACGATTCGTCGCACCCCGGACATGTCCATTATCACCAAAACTATGACGTCATTGTCGCTCATCCATTGTGCAACTTCCTGTTCACAGCATCAGAGTCGGTCTCTGTATTACTCGGAAGGTTCGGGCATTTGTCATTGCAACAGCGACTTGGATGATGGACCGGAGGACCAAGCTGCGGATGAAATCAAATACGGACAGATGGGCACTGTGGTTGAAGTAAGTATAATGGCTTTGTTTATGTGTTATAATATTTAGTTTAATACACTTATTTCTATTACATCAATTGTAACGAAAGCTCTCTGAACTTATTTTAATCACTCTCGATGTCTTCCTGTGCAGAACCAGTATTTAGCAAATGCAGATAAAGTGTCTTGCTCAGGGACACAACACATATGGTCATTGCGGGGATCGAAACGACTACTTTTTGATCGTGGGTCCAATGATCTAACACTAGACCACAGCGCTCCATATATCCTATAATATTTTCTAAAAAGATGCTCAAGTGACGTAGTCCAAGTTTCAGGAGGTCAATTGGGTTAAGGTATTGCCTGCTTGTTTGTATATACTGACCCTTGTAATGCTCAAATGCAAACGTGTCATTTCAACCATTCAATCAAGAAATACATCATATCTAAACGCAGAAATGCTCTACTAGTTATTTAGATAATACAGAAGATTATTTGTTAATAATGCACACAAAATCAGACGCACGGCTGCATTCCCCCAACCACCGTAGACAATAGCTGAATGCACGTATGTCAAACTGTGAATCTAACAATTCAGATAAAGCGGCTAGCCTGCGGAATGGAACCTTTAGGTCTAAATTATCTTTCTAGAATACAATACTAGTGTGAGTGACAAATGGCCTTCTATCCCAGTGACCGATACCAACGTACGTTTCCGTTATGTTATATGGAAGTAATATAACAGAACTTAGATTTTAAACATGTGTTTTCGCCGAGTTTTGATCAAAAGACACATGCTTTTTCTTGCCTCGTTGCTTTTCCTCTAATTCTTGGAAAACCATGTTAAAATTAGTTGTATGAAGTGCACACGTATGAAACATTGGGTTTTAATAATAAGAACTCAAATCAACTTTCCTAACAGTGTGTTATAGTAAATTTTATGTATTACTAAAAATATCGGATGGAGGAGATAACGATGTCAAGTACTACAACTGCTCTCCAAGAAATGGAGGAATAATGCACAAGAACACGGAAAGCAAGAATTTATTAATTAAAACACTGCAATATATATGTCTGCTACCTTAAACTCTTGTTTGTTGCTTCCAAATGATCACCCTTATGAGTATGTATTACTATTCATTATTCCGGACTTATGCAACAGAACGAAAACGCACATTGTTGGTGCCGGACAAGGGACAAACGAAAGAACGTATCTCAGCATATATTTTAGATCTATTTTATTGGATTTTCTTGATCTGGAGACTATTTTACAATTATTACTGTCACAAATAAGTATACATATGTTTTACAGGAATCTCATTACGAAAGTTTTGTACACAAGAATGTCTCGCCATTAAAGACAGATTGCCTTGAATTGTATGAAGGGGGTCACGTGACTGATGGCGTTTACTCAATACTTCCGGTAGGCGGAACCTCAGTAGACACGTGGTGCGATATGACCAATGGAGGCTGGACAGTGTTTCAACGACGACAGGACGGGTCTGAAGACTTTTACCGCGGATGGTCGGACTATGTAACTGGATTTGATAACAGGACTGGAGAATTTTGGCTTGGGCTGGACAATATCCACTTACTGACATCTGAACCAAGCGAGTTACATATATTCCTGGATACATTTGGTGACGTAACCCCAAAATTTGCAACCGAACAATATGCAACGTTCAAGGTGAGAGACTCCGCCTCCAAATACCTTCTTTCTGTAGATGGTTACAAAGGCGATTGTGGCTCGGACTCTTTGGTGTATTTGGTCAATTCGAAGTTTACTACATATGACAACGACAACGATGCGCACCGTCTAAACTGTGCCAGAATGTATAGCGGCGCCTGGTGGTATAGCGCTTGTCATCATAGCAATTTGAACGGCCTCTACCTTGAAGGTCCAACGGTAACATTCGCCAATGGTATGACATGGAATGAATGTTGGCGCCAATACTACTCTGTGAAGACTTCTGTGATGAAAACTAAACGCAAGGTGTAACATTACATATATTATATTGCATTCAACTCTGAAGACACGTAATGAATACTTATACTGAACGGCATACAACAGCATAGCCATGATAATCATAGATTCCGTGGCCTTAACGTACATACCATATACTATTACACAATATTTTGTACTGGCCACATTATTGATTATTTGGTCAATTCGAAGTTCTCTACATATGACAACGACAACGATGTAAGCCCTGACAACTGCGCCTGGTGGTATAGCACATGTCATACTAGCAATTTGAACGGCCTCTACTTTGGAGGGCCAACAGTAACATGGGCCAATGGTATGACATGGTACAGATGTTGGGGACATCACTACTCTGTGAAGACTTCAGTCATGAAAGCTAAGCGCAATTTGTAACATATATTCTCTTCAGCTCCAAGGACACATATCGCTCACCACACCAAAACCACCGCAGCATTTGTAGCTACTCGGTTGTTCTGCAGCAGGTGAAAGTATTCTATATGGAAGGTGTGCCTGGATTGTTCATTCCTGTTGACGCCATATAACCTGTTTTAGTCTCGGCCTGCCAAGACCGTATCATGCATATGTCTTACTTGCAGATATCGGTCTGGGCAGATTAGGCCAATTAAAGCGCCCACTAACGATTAGCATAATTTATCCGCGCATGTTTTTTTAACGCGCATAAAGTCGACGTTTGTGTGACGTGTTGTAAGTAAAAGTACAACGCCAATTGTTGATGCACCAGTTAAACTTGTTAACGTCACGTGCTGCTTTTTATTAGCTAAAAAAAAAGAAATTAATATTCAGTTAACTTGAATATAAGTTTTTTGAAATTCTCGTAGAATCTCTCAAAGTCTCGCCAAAATCGCCCCAAACCTGTGGGGCGATTTCAAACGTCCTTTTTTCCCCAGGCCCTGTTTCTAGATCCATGTAGCATAGCGTAACGAATAAATCAGAAGCGGGCCGGGCGACCGAGGCTAAACCTGTTTGTGTTGTGCTTCGTAAAACCCAATTCAACTCAAACACTAATAATAATATCTTGCAAATTCAATCGCCCGCCTTAATGCATATTTCTTTCATATACGGATTTAAGACCACAGAAACACGCTACACACTAATGGTTGAAATTGTGATGCAAATGAACCTCAATATATTAGGAGAAAGGTTATATTATTCATTTCGTAGGCTATAAACTATTGTAATGGTTTAATGCTGAATACAATTATGTTATGTTGTTATGTTATATTAAGGAAGAAACCCGAATAACTTTAAATATACATTTTTAACTATATTCGGTAAGAGTTGATATTTGATGCTAAACAATGGAAAAGGCGCATCACTGGAAATATACATTTGTATAACTTTAAAAGCCGAAAAACGTTTTTAAACTCGAGAATAAAGTATTGGTATCGTAAATGACCTAAGGACAGTGTTAAAATCGTGCAAACGTTTTAATAATAAATGAGACACAATGCATATCGTAATTTCGTACACAATTTAAAACCGAAAACATTTTTAAATTGATCGAAAAATGGTGTGGAAAGTTTTTTTTTAAGAATATCGCAAAATGCCCAAGGGTCCGTGTCAAAAGTCTGCATTACATTCGACACTGAGCCTATCCGCCGCTATTATACAGTTTTGCACGTGTTTAGTAATGACCCCTAGGTTATTTGCGACATCATATCTCTGTTGTCATTTTTGGCTCGACTTTGGAGTTTAATGTATACAATGTGTATAAATTTAGCGATATATGCATTTTAACAGTTGTATGTATATTCCGGTTTAGATCTTTAATTATAACTTCTGATCCATTTCTTTTTTAGTCTATGATATATTAAGACATTCAAATATTTATTTCTCCAATAATTTGTGTCTGCCTCATCTACCGTTGCCAGCTCCTTATCATTAATTGATAGTGATCGTGCACACCAAGTTTGATGCAGGTAGCTATAGATTTTGAGGCCCGTAGGAGACACACGTGTCACAACATTAGCTTTGGGTAGTCTATTTCATGCAATTATCTGTCCCTTCTTATATCCATGCGTTTTACTGGTTTTTCCACTATTCATAGCATTATTTCACACCAAGCATATTTTCTAAAATACGTAATGACGCATCTATGTCTATCCTGGTTTCATACATATTCCTGACAAACTCAGTCAACTGCTTTATATTGATGACAACAGAACATTTTAATTTTAGCTTCGATTTAACTGTTGAATAACAAATAATTTTGAGAAAAACACATATAAATTAGAAACGTTGGATTTTTATCATCCTCCTACGAACAGGAAGTACTTCCAGACAGGCGTGGCACCATTATACGAACAGGAAGTACTTCCAGACAGGCGTGGCACAATTCTACAAACAGGAAGTACTTTCAGGCAGGCGTGGCACCATTATAGTCGACTGGATGGGGTGGGGGAATTATCAGGAATCAATAATCGATGAACAATGTATTGGAGTTGTTTGTTTTAATAGCCGGTTCTCGGGTGGGAGGGTTGGGGTATTTGGAATCAAGCTTTGACAGTTAATATATTAATATATTAGACCTAGAACTTCATGAATAGTTTTTATATGCTGTTTTAAATGTGTTACATGTATACCTTCATCTAGATAAATAGGTTTGTTGCTGAATAAACACATGACCTAGATAATAACATTAGCTGTGTATTGATTACTCTACATTTATCATTTTTCAGTTTAATGTCAAACATATCCAGACATTTTTGAGAATTACTGTATGTCCATTTTGTAAATTATCCAATAATCGCATTAAGGTTACGCATCAAGGGTTCAATTACCCTAAAAGGCATATAAGTAAGGAATATGTGTAGTAGTTCCTACGTATACTGATCTGTTTGCAATAAAATGCGATCTGGAAGAGTGACTTGTTTCAATCTGAATAAAACAACATCCTAATAGGTGTCTGATTTATATCAAATGTGCACCGTATGATTGAGTCGCATGTTGCATTATGTCATTGTTTATTAAAATGTCTCGTTTAGAAAACTCGACGATTCCTTGGGTTTGTGTTCTTAAATCATAATAAGTGATTTATATTGCAGCTGTACATATAATTCATTAAGAATGTACGTCACAAAACATTAATTTAGTAAATTATCGTATGATTATTGATTTCTATAACGAAATATAGTCGAATTGTCGAGTATTCCAGACGAACCAATAAAATTAATCGGACGGGTCATGGGGTCTAGTTTAGTACATATACAGCTTGACTTCGAAACGCATTTTTATAAATACGCTAACTTTTGTTAGAAATCAACTATTGTATAGTGTGATTGCGTATTTATAAATGCGACATCTTTTAAATCAACTGTTTTATAGTGTGGTTCTGTGTACATGAATGCGCAATCTCTGTTGTGCATCATCTGTTATAAGTGTGGTTGTGTGTTTATGAATGCGCGCTATTTTGTTATAAATCAGCTGTTGTATAATGTGGTTGCGTGTTTATGAATGCGCAGTATTTCGTTATAAATCAACTATTGTATAATGTGGTTGCGTGTTTATGGATGCGCGGTCTTTTGTTATTAATCAACTGTGGTATAATGTGGTTGCGTTTTCATGAATGCGCACTATTTCGTTATCAATCAACTATTGTATAATGTGGTTGCGTGTTTATGAATGCGCGGTCTTTTGTTATAAATCAATTGTTGTATAATGTGGTTGCGTATTTATGAATGCGCACTATTTTGTTATAAATCAACTATTGTATAATGTGGTTACGTGTTTATGAATGCGCAGTCTTTTATTATAAATGAACACTTTTATAATGTGGTTGCGTGTTTATGAATGCGCAATATTTTGTTATAAATCAACTATTGTATAGTGTGTTGCGTATTTATGAATGCGCACTATTTTGTTAGAAATCAACTATTGTATAATGTTGTTGCGTATTTATGAATGCGTAGTCTTTTGTTATAAATCAACTATGATATATTGCAGTTGCGTATGTATAAATGCGCAATCATTTGTGATACTGTTGTATAATGTGGTTGCGTGTTTACGTATGCGCAATCTTTTGTTATAAATCAACTGTTGTATAGTGTGGTTGCGTGTTTTATGAATGCGCAGTCTTTTGTCATAAATCAACTATGGTATAATATCGTTGCGTGTTTATGAATGCGCTGTCTTTTTCTATAAATCAACTGTTATATAGTGTGGTTGTGTGTTTATGAATGCGCTAAATTTAATTATAAATCAAATACTGTATGTGTGGCCGTGTGTTTATAAATACGACATATTTTAAATCAACTTTTGTATAGTGTGGTTGCGTGTTTATGAATGCGCACTATTTTGTTATAAATCAACTATTGTATAATGTGGTTGCGTGTTTATGAATGCGCAGTATTTTGTTATGAATCAACTGTTGTATAGTGTGTTGCGTATTTATGAATGCGCACTATTTTGTTAGAAATAAACTATTGTATAATGTTGTTGCGTATTTATGAATGCGCAGTCTTTTGTTATAAATAAACTATGGTATAATGTAGTTGCGTATTTATAAATGCGCAATCATTTGTGATACTGTTGTATAATGTGGTTGTGTGTTTACGTATGCGCAGTATTTTGTTATAAATCAACTGTTGTATAGTGTGTTGCGTATTTATGAATGCGCAGTCTTTTTTCATAAATCAACGATGGTATAATATTGTTGCGTGTTTATAAATGCGCAGTCTTTTTTATAAATCAAATACTGCATGTGTGGCCGTGTGTTTATAAATACGACATATTTTAAATCAACTGTTGAATAGTGTGGTTGCGTGTTTATGAATGCACAATCTTTTGTTATAAATCAACTGTTATTTGGTGTGGTTGCGTGTTTATGTTTATATCGACTGTTGTATAGTGTGGTCGCGTGTTTATGAATGCGCAATATTTTGTTATCAATCAACTATTGTATAGTGTGGTGCTGTGTTTATGAATGCGCAATCTTTTGTTATAAATCAACTGTTGAATAGTGTGGTTGCGTGTTTATGAATGCGCAATATTTTGTTATAAATCAACTGTTGTATAGTGTGGTTGCGTGTTTATGAATGCGCAGTATTTTGTTATAAATCAATTAGTGTATAGTGGCGTGTTTCTGCGGCTTTATAAAAGGGAACATTTTATTATCAATCATTTTTGCATAGCGTGGTTGCGACATCTTTTAATATAAATCAACTGCTATATAGTTTATTACGTGTTTATGAATGCGACATGTTGTATTATGCCTCCGCCACCAGAGGTAATATATACACATCCCAACACTATGGAAGAACTGTCACTGTATAATATACAGATCAGCATGCCAGTGTATAAAGCACTGTTGTAATGCACTGCCTATATATAATATTAATGGTTAAAACTCCGCCTTTTACTTTTTAAATTCTAATAAAGCTAAAAATGTGTATAACATCGTCACATTGTTTCGGTTCTAAGTTGTATGGCACGTCATTTTTCGAAAAAGTAGACGAAATGCGAATAGTGCTTGGATGTTAATGATCAAGTAGAGAAATACTAAATGGGTGAATACATATAACGGTTTATGTCAGTTAAAGGTTATTACTGTTCGACATATACGATCACCTACTTGCTTTAAGAGCAAATGGTACAATAAAATGTGTAATTTCATTTATTTCTACAACATACAATAACTTAAAGAAATGCAACATGTGGAATAAAAGCAACACTAGGGCATATCAGCAAATATTTAATTGTGTTAACTTTATCAAAAAGCAAATTCAGGAAAACGTCGACGGCTATATTTTTTACTTCATTAGCTATTTCTGACTGCTTAGTATTAATCGCCAACTCACGTATTCGTTGGATAGGCGACACGTTTGATGTTTCTATAAGAGCAACAAGCAACTCTGCATGTACATTTGTAAGCTTTGTTTCAAACTCTGATGTACCAGCATCATCGTGGTTGCTTGTGGCCGTGACACTAGAACGTGTATGAACGTACATGTTTTGCTTGTGGCCGTGACACTAGAATGTGTATGAACGTACATGTTTTGCTTGTGGCTGTGACACTAGAACGTGTATGAACGTACATGTTTTGCTTGTGGCTGTGCCATTAGAACGTGTATGAACGTACATGTTTTCTTTGGATATGAATACGTCTTAACAGATAATCCTTCAGCATCTCAACACGTGTGTTTCTTTACGTCTGATGAATATGAGTAATTCGTTGATCAAATTGAACCATTAGTGAACTTTTGTATTGTTTTCGCAGTACCGTTTATGTTTATTTTACTCGGAAATGTAATAATCGTCATTCAGTTAGCCGTTAGGCGTATTGCACAGTCGCGTATGAATACTAGTCACCGAAACAAAAGCGCATCGCTCACTGCTACCCTGGTGCTTATTTGCTGTGTTTTCTTGATTCACCAAAGTACTTATATCCGCAGTTTGTTTCACCCATCTTCGAAGACTTAGAAAGTATTCAGTCCTCAGCGTTTTGAGTCGTCCTTTTGGATTTGTTGTCGAATATTAACTCAGTATTAAACTTCTGATTGTATTTCGTGACCGGGTCAAGGTTCAGAACCGAATGAAAAGGGTTGTTTTTCTGTTGGCGCTCGAATTGAGTTGCGCTGTTCTTGGTTTTCACTCATCAGCAACCAGATTTCGTTTGCCAAACATCAGTTAATTTTAAAATATGTTAAGTGCTACTTTTACATTTTGTAATCATTACAAAACGATTTGCGTATTGATATTAAGAGGTTACTGAACCTTCAAATTCGTCCTTCGACAATAAGGCACTGTTTAAGAAATAAACGTGTTCTTTACAAACATTCTCAAGGGATATTACTCTGTTTTACTAAAGGTTCAATTACATGTAAACAACGACTATATGTAATAGATATAATGTTATTATCACAAGTTGGGGATAAACAAAATCGTTAATTAAGCATTCTACAATTGTAAAACTGCAAAAAAAGGTGGTATCGGCTGATGCAGCAAACGGTGCCATTGTTAGACTATATGACTATTTATAAATTAGAGGACCTAGCGCATTGACGCACACTAACAGAAGGACGTAAATCTAAATATTGGAGTGTCTATAGCATGCACGCACACTGACAGAAGGTCGTGAACGTCGGTCGAACTATCTACATATTGGAGGGTCGACAGCGTGCACGCACACTGACAGAAGGACGTGAACGTCGGTCGAACTATCTACATATTGGAGGGTCGAGAGCGTGCACGCACACTGACAGAAGGTCGTGAACGTCGCTCTAACTATCTACATATTGGAGGGTCGACAGCGTGCACGCACACTGACAGAAGGACGTGAACGTCGGTCGAACTATCTACATATTGGAGGGCCGACAGCGTGCACGCACACTGACAGAAGGACGTGAACGTCGGTCGAACTATCTACATATTTGAGGGTCGAGAGCGTGCACGCACACTGACGGAATGACGTGAACGTCGCTCTAACTATCTTTATATTGGAGGGTCGAGAGCATGAACGCACATTGACAGAAGGTCGTGAACGTCGCTCTAACTATCTACATATTGGAGGGTCGAGAGCATGTACGCACATTGACAGAAGGTCGTGAACGTCGCTCTAACTATCTACATATTGGAGGGTCGAGAGCATGTACGCACATTGACAGAAGGTCGTGAACGTCGCTCTTACTATCTACATATTGGAGGGTCGAGAGCATGTACGCACACTGACAGAAGGACGTGAACGTCGGTCGAACTATCTACATATTGGAGGATCGAGAGCATGTACGCACACTGACAGAAGGACGTGAACGTCGGTCGAACTATATACATATAAAGGATTTCAGAGCATATAAGCACGCTGAGGAAGCGAACGTGAACGCCTGTCAATCTATTTACAAGTTGATGGAAAATATCAATTACGCACAGGTGAAAATGAATCTTACAATTTTCACAGTTTAACAGTTAGACACTTCAAAACAAGAGTTAGACGTGATTTGAACACAGTTTATGATTAGGATTTTGATTTTGTTTAGTGCTGTGTTGCGGCCGTAAAAAGTCTTCAAAGCAGTAGTGTTATTACTTACTGGTCCTTTTGGATCATCAAGCCCAATTTTTGTGGCGTTAAAGTAGAATGTCGCTTAAGCCGTGCTAGGAGGCATGAGAGGTATTGCACGTTACATTACCTCTCACGAACAGACTCAATAAAACGAGTCTGTTACTTTTATAACTTGTTTGTGTTTGTTGCTTTCAAGGGATTCACTTTTCAGTATTTATATACATTATTAAGTTACCTGAACACCTGGATGGAGTATATAATATAATAATAAACGGCTTTATCGTGAATGAGAAACTGTGATCAGAGACCGTAGAATAGCGATAGTGTAAATATAGATCTTGCATAAGATGCAGAGTTAAAAAACATCTCACAATTGGGCAGCGACATTACTCTATTTTTGAATGTTGATTTAGTATAAAACATTGTAGACCTGGTCAGATAGGCAGATAAATCCGGTAGATAACAACATTGTAGAGCTGGTCAGGTAGGCAGATAGATCCGGTAGATAACAACATTGTAGACCTGGTCAGATTGGCAGATAGATCTGGTAGATAACAACATTGTAGACCTGGTCAGATAGTCAGATAGATCCTGTAGATAACAACATTGTAGACCTGGTCAGATAGGCAGATGGATCCGGTAGATAACAACAGTATAGACCTGGTCAGATAGTCATATAGATCCGGTAGATAACAACATTGTAGGCCTGATCAGATAGGCATATATATCTGGTAGATAACAACATTGTAGGCCTGGTCATATAGGCAGATAGATCCGGTAGATAACAACATTGTAGACCTGGTCAGATAGGCTGATCGATCCGGTAGATAACAACATTGTAGGCCTGGTCAGATAGGCAGATAGATCTGGTAGATAACAACATTGTAGACCTGGTCATATAGGCAGATAGATCCGGTAGATAACAACATTGTAGACCTGGTCAGATAGGCAGATAGATCCGGTAGATAAAAACATTGTAGACCTGGTCAGATAGGCAGATAGATCCGGTAGATAACAACATTGTAGACCTGGTCAGATAGGCAGATAGATCCGGTAGATAATAACATTGTAGACCTGGTCAGATAGGCTGATAGATCCGGTAGATAACAACATTGTAGACCTGGTCAGATAGGCAGATAGATCCGGTAGATAACAACATTGTAGGCCTGGTCAGATAGGCAGATAGATCTGGTAGATAACAACATTGTAGACCTGGTCATATAGGCAGATAGATCCGGTAGATAACAACATTGTAGACCTGGTCAGATAGGCAGATATATCCGGTAGATAAAAACATTGTAGACCTGGTCAGATAGGCAGATAGATCCGGTAGATAACAACATTGTAGACCTGGTCAGATGGGCAGATAGATCCGGTAGATAATAACATTGTAGACCTGGTCAGATAGGCTGATAGATCCGGTAGATAACAACATTGTAGACCTGGTCAGATAGGCAGATAGATCCGGTAGATAAAAACATTGTAGACCTGGTCAGATAGGCAGATGGATCCGGTAGATAACAACATTGTAGACTTGGTCAGATAGACAGATAGATCCGGTAGATAACAACATTGTAGACCTGGTCAGATAGGCAGATAGATCCGGTAGATAACAACATTGTAGACCTGGTCAGATAGGCAGATACATTGGGTAGATAATAACATCGTAGACCTGGTCAGATAGGCAGATAGATCCGGTGGATATTAACATTGTAGACCTGGTCAGATAGGCAGATAGATCCGGTAGATAACAACATTGTAGATCTGGTCAGATAGGCAGATAGATCCGGTAGATAACAACATTGTAGACAACAGTCAGATATGCAGATAGATCCGGTATATATCAACATTGTAGATCTGGTCAGATAGGCAGATATATCCGGTAGATATCAACACTGTAGACCTGGTCAGATAGGCAGATAGATCCGGTGGATATTAACATTGTAGACCTGGTCAGATAGGCAGATAGATCCGGTAGATAACAACATTGTAGACCTGGTCAGATAGGCAGATAGATCCGGTAGATAACAACATTGTAGACCATAGTCAGATAGGCAGATATATCCGGTAGATAACACCATTGTAGACCTGGTCAGATAGGCAGATATATCCGGTAGATAACAACATTGTAGACCTGGTCAGATATGCAGATAGATCCGGTAGATAACAACATTGTAGACCTGGTCAGATAGGCAGATATATCCGGTAGATAACAACATTGTAGACCTGGTCAGATAGGCAGATAGATCCGGTAGATAACAACATTGTAGACCTGGTCAGATAGGCAGATAGATCCGGTAAATTACAATATTGTAGACCATAGTCAGATAGGCAGATAGATCCGGTAAATAAAAACGGGTAGTAAATCATTATATTTGCATTCACTTGAATATTGATGTTGAAAAGTAAATTAGCAGTTTCGAATATATTTTTCAAGGAGGGGAGTATACTGGGAACGCATTCAGTGTCTCAAAAGAAAATGGATATTCCGTTATCAGAATATACACCAACGGTAGTTGTCTTTCTTGCAATTTGTGTCATTATTATTCTCTTAAGCCAGGTTATTGTTGGTACTATAGGTACAGGAAAGATATAAATATAATGCGGTACGTGGAATTTGTCACTTTCCGACGCTCGGACGGACGAACTTTGAAATTTGCCGGAGCTTGGCCCTAGGTTGGTTGAAGTTGTTCGACGCACATTTTTCTCCATGTAATGAATAGTTTTTCCCAATATAGTTTTGATTCAATTGCAGAGTTATATAAGGCCCTCAGAAGTGTTTGATATTGACCTTCACCTCTACCTTTGACTTAACTCAAAGAAGCAGGGCGTTGTATGGGACACATCGTCTTCTTGTAATGAATATAACTCCAAATAATTTTTGAAATAGCGCCATCCATTACAGAGTTACAGCCCGGACACGAAAGCGCATACAACCCTACCGCTATATGGCGTAGCACGGGTATAATATAATATGTCGCATCCATAAACAGACAACAACACTATAATGCAAATGCAGTTGATTTATATTAAAAGATGTCACATTTAAAAGACGCAACGACAATATACAATATTTGTTTTACAATAAAATGTCTCATTTATAAAGACGCAGAAAGACAATAAATATAGGATATTTGTTGGTTTGGAGTGAATATAGGATTCATTTTCATCGAGAAGCTTTATAGCACGAGATGAAAATAAATCCTATATTCACGATAAAGCATCACACATTCTATTTATCATATACTCAAAACCTTGAAACTTATGCAGAAAAAACATAATGCGCCAAAACAATGACGTCAATAACGTCAACCCGTAACGAGCGTCAACAGAGGCATTACGTCATTTTCACATATGAAATAAAACAATGAAAATATAAGGTTTTATTGTAATGATGAAATCCACTATTTCACTGTAAAGTATATAATAAATTATAAAAGATGTCGCATTTGCAATCACGCAAAGACACTCAACAGTAATTTGTTTATAACAAAAGATCTATGAGCATGTGAATATGCATACTAAGTAAATTTAGTGCCCATGATTGGTGTTTTACGTCATTTGTAGCACATGTTAGGCCATATATGACGTCAATATTGTTTGTTTTAGAGGCAGACCATCCAAATACTCGTTGGTAGAACCAGCAATGTATACCTCCAGCCATCCGTAAGAATCGACACTATTATAAAACACGTGTGCTGTAACAAAAAGTTTTATCTTTATAGACACGCAACCACACAATAGAATGTGATTAAGGTTCATATGTGCTGGCTCTACGATCTCTTCGATTGTTTTATTTATATTGAAATAGTTTGGTCTGGAAATATGGACGACTAGGTTTGTTTTCGCTATAATCATTAATATAAATTCATATGGTGATATACGACTCAACCACATTTTGGTGATTGATGCTCATTTTTATTGAATTCTACGAACAGCTGCTACATTAAACCCATATGAATGCTATATGTACTATGATTTAACACTCAATTCCACCGAATCATCGAGTTTTATAAATAATAAATAAACGGAAGGCAACATACGACTCAATCGCATCTTTCACATGTTGTATAAATCGGAAGCATATATTTTTTATTCGGATATGAATCAGCCACTCTTCCTGATCGGATCTTGTCCCAAACTGATCATTTGACGTAGAAGCTACTCCTCATATTCTATGGGGATATGATATTCAAGGTAATTGAACCTTTGGTGCGAAAATTAATTGAAATAATTGGATAATTTACAAAATGGACACAACAACTCAAAAGTGTTGGGATATGTTAACATTAAACTGAAAATGAATTACGTTAAACATTTATCTCACCCATGCCTCTCTTCAACAATAAATACACACTTGATACAATGGAAACTAATCAATACAGAGCTAATGATATGACTTAGGACATGTGTTAAGTAATCAATACACATATTTATCTAGATAAAGGTATCAATGTAATACTGAAACAAATTGTAATTCTATTCAATGAGGTCTCTTTCTAATGTTTACCCAAGTTACTAAAAAAATAAATTGGATTATACTATGTATTATGTATTAACTGCAAATTTCTGATTCTACAGCAATCCGAGCTGGCTATTGAATGGAACGACTCCACTGTACTGTTCATCCATTATTCATTCATGACAACTCCGAAGTCGACTGCTAAACTATAAATAAATATCATCGTAATTTCACGCCATATAGTCAAACTCCTCCGTGGAAAACATTTATGTTTGTTAAACGTGCGTGAATTGTGTCGAATTAAATTATTTTATACGTATTTCTTACAGTAATGTAAAATAAATTCAAGCCAGAAAAAGTGAGGGTAGTTGTGGGGTGTACAGTCGGTACAGGTCAGACCTGTGAGGAAAAATCGACTTATGGGTGCACCCCAGAAGTGACCATTTTCTGACAAAAACAATATTAGCCCTAACCCTAATGAGTCATTACGTAAATTCACCTCACAAGTCTTTCTTGTCTGTAACCAGTACAGATACGACTTCTGGGGAAACCACATGTTCAATTGGTACTTGTGTGGAGTGTCGGCCTTTTATTTCCCGCAACCCACAAGTGGATATTCCCACAAGTAGCCTCTCAAGAGTGCGTCCGTCCGTCCGTTTGTCCGTCCGTCTGTACGTCATTTATCCTATCTCCTTAAACACTGAATGGAATTCAACCAAAATTAGTGTATGACTTCTCCACATGATAACGGCGAGCAAAAGCAAATTAACCTTCAGTAGTGGGGAGCAAAATGCCAAATACACTTTTACACGGTCATACATAACGTGGTATATATTCTCGTCTGTGAAAGCTAAACAACATACCAAACGATTTTATTATTTCAAACTCAGACATCTGCCCAGGGTTTGGTGGGTGGACAGGGAGAGGGTAATCAGACTTGCTTAAAATTATGTTTTAAATGAAACGGTCAGATGATGGGATTACACTATGTATATTGTTGTACCTTCTACTTCACCCGTAGGGCCCTGGGGAAGGAGCACCAAAAGGTCAAATCCACTAAAATATCAATTACACGATCATTTATTTCCAGATTTTTTTCTCACAAAATTGTTATATATATTCGTTTGCGAAATAGAAAAAAATATCACAGACCTAATAACACATAAATAGGAACTATTCACATCAAAATCAATGAACTTTTGGGAGAGGAGAATTTAAGGTGCCAATTGATATTTCGGCTTCTTCATTGGTTCGATATGATGTTTCCTATTTGCTTGTTATTAGGTCTATGAACATATCAAACAATTTTATTTCAATCTCAAATGTCTGACCAGGTGTGGGTTTGGTAGTGGGTGTTGGTTGAGGGAGGGTATTAAGTTGTTGTTTTTTAAATTGTATCTCAAATGATTTTATTTCCTTCTCAAATTAAATGTTATGATGATATTATTACACAGCACATTTTGTTCCAGGGTAACCTTTAGGATTCCGGCTCGGGGTCAAAAGTTCAAATACTCTAAATGTAATTTATTAATTTACACGCAGTATCTTACATATAGAATAAAATACATAGTAATATTTGTATTTTGAATGTCAAAGAACAATCATCACGAACAGTGTTAACCCTAGATTTGGACAAGAGTCCAAAGGGATGAAGATATATTGGTTTACCATAGTGACCTTTGTGAATAACGGGTGGGGATTTGCGATGGGGAGTCATCGAATTTTGTTCTAGTTAGTAGTAATATTGTTAGTAGAATTGAGTTTACGGCGCATCAATACAAATAGGTTATATTGCACCAACAGGAAATAACATTTCATTTCCACCCACCATTTGCCTCGAGATAACAATATGCAGAATGGACATAGAATCGTCACACCGCCAGGACTACCGAGTCGCCAGAACTACCGAGTACTGAACAAATAACAACCACAAAAGGCTGTATTTATACTGTCATAGAACGTCATTTAACATCATAGAAGTTTTAGAATACTCCAATAAGATAAAAATTTAACCTCGAATGACAGTCATATGATGTGAAAACATTTTATTTACTCATCCATAATCTTCTTTATGTTACTAATCATAGATGAATGGCCTTGGATATCACAAAACCATGTTTACATAAGAACTTGTTTACCTTATTAAAAATATTCATTATTGATTAATCAGAAAATAATATCGAGGTAACATGTGAGTATTGTCAAAGTGAATAAAAAACTTACATGAAGTGCAAGTTTCGTGTAGCATCCATTGGGTCTACTGATACTTTTTTTTAATTTGACCCGGGGACCTATTTTTAACGAAAGTGGATTACTAATTTACATGCAGAAAAATGCCACCGCAAGAATGTTACACGTGTCGAAATGATCCATACAATGCTAAAAGTGAGAACTTAAAAATAAATAAAAGGGGCATAATTCTGGTTAATATAGATATATATGGCAGGTTGATGAGATGGACAACATCCTGTACATACACGGAATACATGAACAAGATAATGGGTTATACACATCGAACGTTTTATTTTAATTCATTATACATAGGTTGTTGCAAAGTTTGTAAATATTGAATGTAAACTAAAACATCTACAGCGTATAAAGAATTAAAAACGGCAATCTTAGACAAATGAGAGATAAAATGCTTGAAATATAATCAGAAAAGGAGCCAGGATATTATAGATGTTAAACTTTTATTCAAGTCTGATTAAGATTGGTTTAACAATCAAAACTCTATTGTGCACAAAAGGCTAAATATTGCTAATTCAAGTCGTATTCTGCAACTTACCTACTTGCTGCCAAGTTGGCTTAACATTGTAGATATAACCTCCGAAGTTCCTATAATAAAAAGTAATCCCTCACTTTTTGATGGAAATATGCATTATAAGTAGGGGAAAACTGCCCATGTCTATTCGATTTTGTGGTTGTATGTATAATAAGCGTATTAACAGGTTTTACTGGATCACTGATGAACATTTTTGAAATGTCGACTCTATGTCTACACTTTGTGAGCAGCTGTCAATGAAAACACTGAACAAAAAACAAAAAAGAACCTTATTACATGTCTTGTGATTCCACCTTTCCCGGTGATTTTTCAAGTGAAAAATTAGTTTTCTATATGAAAATTATACCGCTACATTATCCATACTTGAGTTGAAGGTGCATTACATCTTTAATATGTGACATTTTAACATTGGTGTCTATGGGGAAAATAAATAACGCTCTACTGGCTGTATGGAGACTGTGGTTTGGGCGGGGAGGTGGGGGTGGTGGGTGCGTGGCGAAATCCGCAAGTTGTACCCATGTAGAGAGACCCATATACACAGAAGGACAAAACCCGTTTATATATGTTATGCCTCGAGTCCCTTTATTATCATACCCAATTAGAATCAAATGTATTCACATTGTGAAATATTATCATACCCAATTAAAATCAAATGCATTCACATTGTGAAAATATATTCCATACCTTTGTTTCTTTACCGGACTACTGTTTATGTGGCCTCAGCAGATGGAGCCAAAATACGAACAGTTTTTGAGGATCTACACATCCTTCACTAAGATATAAACGACACATGATCTTGATATCTCAAAGGATATGGAAGAAGTTAGCGTCACAATGCGGAAACTCTGTAATAGTAAATTACTTCAAATTCCCCAAGTACCACTGCAGAGGGGCACGTCTATGCAGCAGGTCAAAACCCGTTTTACATTTGTTTTGCCTCGAGTCAATAAATGACCATACCAAATTTGAATCATAAACATTCACATTTGGAAAATATATGCATTTCGTTTGTAATATTTGACCCTAATAACATCTAGGAAATCATCATACATGAAATTGACTTCCCAACGGTTATAGAAGGAGTTGTCATAAGGCCGAAACTCTATAACAGTATATTATTGCAAGCTCCCAAGTTTTACCTCCGTAGAGGGCCTCGTTACACAGGAGAACAAAACCGTTTTATAAATGTTGTGCATCGAGTCCATAAGATATGTATTTGTTTGTGTACTTTTGACCTGATAATCCTCTATGGGATGGAACAAAAATACGAAAACTGATTTCGCAACTGCACATTCTTAACGAAGAAATGTACCATACATGAACTTGTAATCTGAAAGGATATAGAAGAAGTTAACGTCACAATCCCGAAACTCGTAACGGTAAATTACTACAACCCAATGTTCAACTCCGGTACATGTGTCCTTTTATGCAGGAGGTCAAACCCCATGTTATATGTGTTATACATTGAGTCCCCAAATGACCATACCGCACTTTAATAGCAACATTTGGACAAGATGAGCATATTTTTACCCAATTACCGCCCAGGGGCCCCAGTCGGCAAAGCCAAAATCCGAGACATTATTGCGCATCTACACATCCTAATTAAGAAATAAACCACACATGAATTTGAGATCGCAAAGGGTATAGAAGGGGTAAGCGTCACAAGGCCGGAACTCTGTAATAGTAAATTACTGCAAGCCCCGCAAAGTGTACCCTTGAAGAGGGACCCTATAAGCAGGAGGGCAATGTGCCTCTAGTACCTAAATGACCATACACAATTAGAACCAAATCCATTCTCATTTGGTCAAGATATGCATTTTATATTGTGATTTTGACCCAATTAACCCGAAGGGAGCCCCAGTCGGCGGATCAAATATCCGAGTCCTTGCTGCACCCCGTTGAGTCATAAAAAAAGCCTCCAGTGGAATTTGAACCCACAAGCCCAGGTTTCCAATATAGTAAATTGTATATTTAAGAAAATCCAGGACCATACGGAAGATAAAATGTCGAACAGAAAATGAAGTATTCAAGGGTCACAGCCAACCACAAACAAGCACGACCGGTGTTATCGGTCCCATCTGGCTGGTTTAGAACTTGTCCGAGCTTCCATTGTATTAACTAACTGGCAAAATATCGTAAAGTTCAAATAACAAATGAAGGTGTTAGAGTGTTGACAACCAGAATGTTTTTTCCCCAGCAAAACAATGGCCATACCTCTGGTGTAACGGGTCTGATCTGGCTAGGTTTTGAACTTGTCCAAGATATTATTGATATAAAGACACTGACACAGATAAAAAGAAAATTGCTAGAGTATTCGCAAGTCATAAAATTACATAATTGTTAGCAAAACAATGGCCATAACTCTGGTGTAACGGGTCTGATCTGGCTAGTTTTTGAACATTTCCAAGATATTATTGATATAAAGACACTGACAGAGATAAAAACAAAATTGCTAGAGTATTCGCAAGTTATTAAATTGCATATTTGTTAGCAAAACAATGGCCATAACCCTTGTGTTACTGATTCGATCAGACTGGTTTTCGAAAGTGTCCGGGTTTTTATTGATATTAACAATATTTGCTAGTTTGGTAAAAATCTAATAATCATTGATGGAGCTAGATGGTGAACAATGCAGAATATGGCATTTTTTTCAGCAAATCAAGGGCCATAATTCCTGTGAAACTCATCCCATCTGGCTGGTTTTCAAAAAATTCCGAGCTTTTATTGATATAAAGACCCTGGCAAAGCTTGGTAAAGATTCGATTAATAATGAACGACCTATCGTGTTAACAAGGCAAAAGATAACGGAACCAGACGGACGATGGACACCTCGCCATCACATAAGCTCTGCTGGCCTTCGGCCAGTATAGCTAAACATGATTTATAATATTGCGAATTAAAAACACACAACAACCATCAAAACAGATATATAATAAAATCTGTCGCATTTATATATACGTAACCACACTTTGCAACAGTTGAATTATAATAAAAAACGTAGCATTTATAAACACGCAATACCACTTTACAGTAATAGATTGATGATGAAAGACGGCGCATTTATAAACACGCAACCACACTATAGGACAATTGTTATATAATAAGAAGTAGCATTTAAATGTTATCAAAATATTAAATCGTAACCGCTTTATGAACAAAATGATTTATAATAAAATATGGCGCATTCATAAACAATAACCCTATAAAGACATCGATATCTAATAAAATATGGCGCATTCATAAACAACATATAAGGACATTGATATCTGATAAAATGTGTTGCATTTATATACAGCAACACTACTAAACAGCAGCTGATTTACGGTGAAGATGTCGCATGTTTAAACACGTTGACCATTTAACAATTTGCTATTCTAGATTTTTTCCTATACTTAGTGC
The DNA here is from genome assembly GCA_037043455.1 of Cyrtodaria siliqua. Taxonomy (NCBI): domain Eukaryota; kingdom Metazoa; phylum Mollusca; class Bivalvia; order Adapedonta; family Hiatellidae; genus Cyrtodaria; species Cyrtodaria siliqua. Next base: position 95,432 of record JAWPHD010008099.1, read on the forward strand.
TGAACTATGAAATTGATAAACATTCTAACACACTATACATCAATTGATTAATATTAAAATATATCACACTTACAAACATTCAACCACACTACACAGCAGCTTATTTATAAGAAAACATTTTGCATTTATAAATACACCACTGAACTGTAGAGCAAATTATTTATAAAACATAAAGTGCATTTATCATGTTTATTTAAATATTAAGTCGAAACCACTTTATGAACAAAATGATTTATAACAAGAAAGCAGTCTGAGACAGAAATATCCCCACCGATTGTTTTTAGTGGAAACAAATTGTCAAGTTGAGACAAACCTACCAAACAGAAAAAGATACGTATTTCTGGACTCAGATATTTTATAAGACAGATTAAAATGCTATTCAAATATTACTCGTTAAATAATTACTTATGGTGGTGTTTCTTCTGTGTCAGAGGTTAGGATGATTTCCATGCTACCCATGTCAGAAAATGGTCAGATTTAGGTTGTGGAAAGACACCGACTAAAGTATTTGTATCACAGTTCCTCGTGTATATGTGGTCAGTGTAAGGCAGTTGGAAGACACCGGCTACAATATTTGCTAACCAGTAGGCCTTAATGCCTACTGACCGTTCCAAGTCGGTAAACCTGTCTTCAACACCCTTTCTGTTGTTTTTTGTCTCTTTCATTGTATTTTCAAGTCCTTGTTTGCAGTACAGTGCGGACCTACGATGCCATTGCGTTCGGACGCTGTAGTTTCTATAGGACCCTATATCTCATTTTTGTATCACAGATCCTCGTTTATATGTAGTCAGTGTAAGGCAGTGAGAAGACAGCGGCTAAAATATTGGTATCAAAGTTCCTCGTGTATATGTGGTCTAATGTGGACATGGGTCGGGTTTTGCCCATGTTGGAGGGTTTTTGGTTTTAGTGACATATTCAGCAACAAAGGGTCATAAGGATTCATGTTGAAATCCCCACTAATTACAACATTTGCATTATTCATTTGCTGGATTCATGTGGTAAGTCTTTTTTTACGTTTTTTAATTGATATTGATGGTTCCCAGCAAGTTTTTCGAAATTTCGACAAGAGGTTATAGAGAAGTAGCGCGGACTAGAATTTTCTATTAACAATTTCAAAGGGCCATTACTCCATAAAAATCATCGAACCGGAACGAAGCGACAATATTTGCATCTCCACTTGATATTGATGCTTCCCAGCAAGTTTCGTGAAATTGTGATAAGAGATTTTAGAGAAGTAGCGCGGACAAAAAAAGTATATAAACATTTTCAAAGGGCAATAACTCATTGAAAAAGCATCGAACTGGAACGCGAGGAAAATATGTACATTTCCACTTGATATTGATTGTTCCCAGCAAAGTTTTGCGAAATTTCGACAAGAGATTATAGAGAAGTATCACGGACAATTTTTTTCTATAAAACAATTCAAAGGCCCATGAAAAATCATTGAACCGGAACCCGACGACAATAAGCGAATCTCCACTTAATATTGATGCTTCCCAGCAAGTTTCGTGAAATTTTGATACAATTTGTAATATTAATTCATATGATGATTTAAGAGTCTACTACGTTACTCTGTCGTGATTGACTTTATTGAATTCATTGTACATCTGCTATATTAACCATATATGAATTAATATTATGATTTAAAAACTCAAACTGACTGAATCATCTGGTTTTCCAGACGTATCATGTTCATTAAAAAATAAATAAGTCAACAAATATGCAGAAGGCAACATGCGATTCACGTATTATATGAATCGGAAACATATCATGTTTTTTTCTTTTAATTTGGATTAAAATCATTTACACTTCTGGATTGCATCTTGTCCCAAACAGATCAGTTGACATGGATACTACCACACATATTCCACGGGGATATATTATTCAAGGTATTTGAACCTTGATGCGTTAACTTATTACATGTATAACAATTGAAATGGACATACAAACTCAAAAGTGTCGGGATATGTTTATATTAAACTGAAAGTATATTGCTTTTAATACTTTTATCTCATCCATGCTATCCTTGATAAATAAACACAAACTTGATAACATGTTGTAAATTGATCAATACAAAGCTAATGACATGATCTAGGTTTTGTGTTAATTATCATAAACATATTTCTTTAGATAAAGGTATAAAGGTAATAAACCGAAAAACAAGATGTATTAAATAACTATTCACGCATGTCTTTTTTTAATGTTTACCCAAGTTACTAAGAATTAAATTTGATTGCACTACACTAAACCTATCCTTAACATCCCTGTCCCGCTACCAAAAGGCACATAATACAACAAATATACACCGTTTCTAAACTTACTACGATGCCATTGGGTTTGGACGCTGTGGTTTCTATAGGACCCTATATCTCATTTACTGTCGACGAGGTATATATTTATATATAACTGATATATTTTGAGATTCCAAACTCTATAGACGCAATATAATTTATTTTACTCATATTTAATCACGTGTGTTTTAAGAACCCGTGAACAAACCTATACTTTTAATGGGCAAATATATATTACTATACGACCTAAAACACTGGGCAGAGTTTTGATTAACGGCTGCTGTGTAGTGTGGTTGAATGTTTGTTATTTGGCGGTTTAGTTTCTTTAAACGTGTATGTATGATATATTATCTGAATACTTCTAATTCCAATAATCCCCGTGCCGGCTATTGTAAGGAACCACTAGAAATATACTATTCATCCATTATTGATTCATAATAACTCCCAAGTCGATTAGTACAGTATTAGATCAGTCAGATAGTAAATCATGATGTAACTCTGCCAAAAAGCAAGAAGTCGACTATTCTAGTGTCAGACTGGTCAGAAAGTAAATCATTAACGCCTGTAATTTGAATCCTCTAGAAAGCGGTAATTTATACTTATTATAACTAACAATAATGAATACAATTGAAATGTACATTCATCTCAAAAATCCGCACTAAACTATGAATAATTAATATCGCAATGACGTGCCACTAGAGTCACTCTCCTCCATGGAACACATTCATGTTTGATAAACTTGCTTGGAATGTGTCGAATTAAATTATGTTATATGTATTACTTAAACCAATGTAAACTAACATCTATCCGTTCTATGCTATGTTTCCGAATCTTATAGAATGAGCTGTTGTTCCCTCCTGGTGTTAGCTGTGAGAATCATAGATCTTATGGTCTGATAGGCTATGAAAAGTACAGAATATAGTTATATAGTCTATGGTCAGTACAGAATATGGTCTTATAGACTATTATCAGTACAGAATATAGTCGTAAAGGCTATGGTCAATACAGAATATGGTCTTATAGGATACGGTCAGTACAGAATATGGTGTAATAGTCTATGGTCAGTACAGAATATGGTCAAATAGTCTATGGCCAGTACAGACTATGGTCTTATAGGCTATGAGCAGTACATAATATGGTCTTATAGTCTATGGTCAGTACAGAATATGGTCTTATGGTCTATGGTCAGTACAGAAAATGGTCTCATAGCCTATGGTCAGTTCAGAATATGATCTTATAGTCTATGGTCAGTACAGAATATGGTCTCATAGTCTATGGTCAGTACATAATAATGTTTAATAGTCTATAGTCAGCACAGAATATGGTATAATAGTCTATTGTCAGTACAGAATATGGTTTAATAATCTGTGGTCAGTACAGAATATGATTTAATAGTCTATGGTCAGTACAGGATATGGTGTAATAGTCTATGGTCTGTAATTTAAGGCCACGGCATATATGATTATCATGGCTATGCTGTTGTATGCCGGTCAAAATAAGTACTAATTGAGTCTTCAGAGTTGAATAACATATATTATATGTAATGTTACACCTTGCGTTTAGTTTTCATTACAGAAGTCTTCACAGAGTAGTATTGGCCCCAACATTCATTCCATGTCATACCATTGGCGAATGTTACTGTTGGACCTTCAAGGTAGAGGCCGTTCAAATTGCTACTATGATGACAAGTGCTATACCACCAGGCGCCGCTATATATTTGGGCACAGTTTAGAGGGTACGCATCGTTGTCGTTGTCATATGTAGTGAAATTCGCATTGACCAAAAACACCAAAGAGTCCGATCCACAATCGCCTTTATAACCATTTACAGTAAGAAGGTATTTGGAGGCGAAGTCGCTCACCTTGAACGTTGCATATTGTTCGTTTGCATACTTTGGAGTAACGTCACCAAATGTATCCAGGAATATATGTAACTCGCTTGGTTCAGATGTCAGTAAGTGGATATTGTCCAGCCCGAGCCAAAATTCTGCAGTCCTATTACCAAATCCAGTTACATAGTCCGACCATCCGCGGTAAAAGTCTTCAGACCAATCCTGACGTCGTTGAAACACTGTCCAGCCTCCATTGGTCATATCGCACCACGTGTCTACTGAGGTTCCGCTTACCGGAAGTATTGAGTAAACGCCATCAGTCACGTGACCCCCTTCATACAATTCAAGGCAATCGTTCTTCAATGGCGAGACATACTTGTGTACAAAACTTTCGTAATGAGATTCCTGTAAAACATATTTATATTTATTTGTGACAATTGTTTATTAACACAGTGATGTCACCGGGCTGAAATATACATCTAACAATTTTACGTTAAAGAGGTTTGTCTTCAGATCAGTAAATTCCAATAATAGATCTATAATATTTGTTAAGAGGTTCTTTCGATTCTCCCTTGCTTTCCGTGTTCTTGTACATTATTCCTCCATTTCTTGGAGAGCTTTCGTTACATCGTGATCGCCTCCATCCGATATTTTAGTAATATATAATACTTACTATAACACACTGTTAATAGGAAAGTTGATTTTGATTTCTTATTATTAAAGCTCAATGTTTCATACGTGCGCATCATACAACTAATTTTAACGACGGGTTTCCAAGAAGTGGAGGAAAAACAAGTACTTGAAAAAGCATGTGTCTTGATCAAAACTCGGCGAAAACACATGATTAAAATCTTTAATATTACTTCCATATAACATAACGGAAACATACGTTGATATCGGTCACGTGGAATGAAGGGCATTTGTCACTCATACCAGTAATGTATTCTAGAAAGATAATTTAGACATAAAGATCCAATTCCGGAGGCTAGCCGCTTTATCTGAATTGTTAGATTTACTTTTTGTTTGACGTGAAGTGCACTCAGCTACGGTGGTTGGGGAATGCAGCCATGTGTCTGACATGTGCATTATTAACAAATAAACTTCATTATTATCTAAAAACTAGTAGAGCATTTCTGAGTATAGATATGATGTATTGCTAGATTGTATGGTTGAAATGACACGTTTGCATCTGAGCAGTACAAGGGTCAGTATATACAAACATACACACAATACCTTAGCCAAATTGACCTCCAGAAAACTCCAGAAACTTGGATATTATATGTTATTCTAACACGACCTCCGTAGTCTTTCATATTCACAAAGAAGAGAGACAGCTGTATGTTATTCTACGATAAAATTAATTACCCGCGTATATTTCATCCGCTGGAAGCGCCACGTTACATAACGTCAATTGGTAAATATACGTCACGAAGACAAACTCAACAGTAATTTTAATGAAATGTTAATTACAACAAACTTGCCATACTCCCAAACCGTGCATACCCCGAGATAAACCCATCCTATGCATCAGTACATATCACATTAATAAGCAACTTGAACAAGCTGAGAACGTTTGACGTCATACAGCGCAAGCTATATGACGTAAGCAATGACTTAATCGTTTGTCACGTGACTACTTATGTATTGAAACGGAGAACTTTGCATACGGGGGCGTCCAATGGAACAGCCTGTAAACATAGCAGCCTGGTTACCTTGACCTCCGAGATAATATATAATGCCTCAAAAAGAGCGTAAACAATGGGGTTATTGTTATGTTAGAATCGAAATAAATAATAAATACATACCTGTATTTTATCGATGAATAAAATACAGTTAGTCGATCGAATGCGAGTAATTAATTACTACTCATCCGAACTCCTAACTGTATTTTATTCACCAATAAAACACAGGTAAATATTTATTATTTATTATGTATATTATAAATATATTATAGCGCTGTGATCTAGTGTTAGATCGTTGGACCCACGATCAAAATGTAGTGGTCTCAATCCCCGCAATGACCATATGTGTTGTGTCCCTGAGCAAGACACTCTATCTGCATTTCTAAGTACTGGTTCTACACAGGAAGACATTGAGAGTTATTAAAATATTTTCGGAGAGCTTTCGTTACCATTGATGTAATATATATAAATTTAATCTAAATATTATAACACACAAACAAGGCCATTATACTTACTTCAACCACAGCGCCCATCTGTCCGTATTTGATTTCATCCACAGCTTGGTCCTCCGGTCCATCATCCAAGTCGCTGTTGCAATGACATATGCCCGAACCTTCTGAGTAATACAGAGACCGACTCTGATATTGTAAGCAAGAAGTTGCACAAAGGATGAGCGACAATGACGTCATAGTGTTGGTGATAATGGATATGTCCGGGGTGCGGCGAATCGTCATAAAGTCCATCAACGATGTTTTGTAATAAGGCTTCCATTGCTCGCAAAACACTTCGATGATAATGACGACCGCAAAGAAAACAAATACATCTAAATACTTTGAATGCATTTCACATCATCCGATGAACCAATTATATATTTCTGAAATATCCAACTCTCGTGTTCGTACAATAATATTCTTTACGAAATTTGCAATTTAATAATTACCGTATGAAACATCCATTGGTATATGTTATTTGTTTTGGTTATTTTTCTTTTTATTTTAAAAACATACAAAGTCTGAAATAAAACGTACGTGCTCGATAAGCGCTGTGCCCGACTGAAAAGTTGTTCATGTGTGATCAATGGATAATATCTGTATAATGTTTGAACTGAGTGTCAAATCCAAACGTTCATTCGTAGGTTATTATGATTATTGATTAGTTAAAGAAGCCAATTAACATGATTAATAATGAAAAATCCCAAAATCACCATTGGCTATGACAGAAATGGCGGCGCTACACTCGCATTATCCATAGTATGAGTTTACAAAAATAATTGTAAAATAGTTGATCTTCATTAAATATATATATCAAAATGACCAACTCGTATAAAAAATGTTGTTAGAAATAAATTAAATTGAAATAAAACAAAATTGTCATAGAATCTTGGTTAGGTCCGCATCATTACCAAAGCATTTCCAATGTCCGAAAACACACTAGTGTTGTTGTTTAGTGACAAATAGAATCTAGAATCCGGTTATGACCATTTTTAGACCTTAGTTGCGCATAATTACCCTCCTGCCATATATAGAAACCGAACTTTAGTATTTTCGGTAAAGCAGCTAGTATAAGCAAAGATCAGCTGCGTTTTATTTTAAGCCTTTAGGATGTCATGTTTGATTGATTGATTGAATTGGATTTTATAGTCGCACCAACAGCCAAGGTCATATGGCGACTTTCCAGCTTCCATTGGTGGAGGAAGACCCCAGGTGCCCCTCCGGGCAATTTTCGTGCACGGGCGAGCACCTGGGTAGAACCACCGATGTTCCGCAAGCCAGCTGGATAGCTTCCTCACATAAAGATTCCTAGGCCCCTGAGGGATCGAACCTACAGCGGTGAGGGGCAAGTGATATCAAGTCAGAGATGTTAACCACTCGGCCACGGACGCCCCTATGTCATGTTTGTGAATTATTTTGGGTGAAGTTGCTGTTTTAAATACCTACCTACACTATATGTGTGTGTGACAAATTCTTCAAAAATGAAATGTTGTGACGTATATTTCATTTTGATGATAATGTGTACTTAATAATGAATACATACATGCTCATAGATCTATGTACATCTCTTCATGAATGAATTATAGAAGTACTCTATTATAGTGAAAGTGTTTATAATTTAGAATAACAGAATTCATTAAAACTTCAGGTACAGAAGCTGAAAGTGGAAGGTAATGAAGACAGAGGTATCAAGTCGTATTAGTTGGAACATAGACACTAAAACATCAGACAGTGACCATGTGTTTGACAAATTCTTCTAAAAATGAAATGGTTTGACGAATATATTATTTTGATGATAATGTGTACTAAAAAATGCATGCACACATGCTCATACATCTCTTTATAAATGAATTATAAAAGTTGTCTATCATAGTGAACGTGTTCATAATTTTAACATAGAATTCATTGAAACCTTCAGATACAGATGCTGAAAGAAGGAAGTTAACTAAGACAGAGATATCAAGTCGTTTTAGTTGGAACATAGCCACTAAAACATAAGACAGTGACCACGTGTTTGACAAACTCTTCATAAATGAAATGGTTTAACGTAAATATCATGTTGATGATAATGTGTACTAAATGTACCTTATAATGCATGCACACATGCTCATAGGTCTATGTACAGGACCGATACACAGGACCGCCCCAGTTTACGCCCCCATCAGACGTACGAGGCTACCTCTGTCTTCACGCGGGAAAGTGTCTTGCCAAAAAACATACTGACGAAACTCATTGGTGCCGTCGATACTTGAACCCGAGTTCTCCGGATTTCGAGTCCATCGTGCTATCCACTGGGCCACAGGTTGTACGCATTCAAGGAGGCTGACTGCGATGAAATGCATACATCTAACATGCTAAAACCTCATGATATCAATGATACGGTTATATCCAAAAAGCTGGGGTTCACAACAGTCATTCTTTTCTAGCAAATATGTGCAAATATGTGTTGTTCAAAGGAATATATCCCCTCCGCCAGTGTACCAAAATAAGGATCTCTCAATTGCACGGTATTCTTTATGAACTGTCACGAGTTGCAACATGTCTATAAACCTTATATGTGCCCATCCAAGTCGCTTATCGTGTACTCACCACTCTTTATGTTTGTATATTGTCCGATTCATTGGCCATTTAATTTGCTTTTTTTGTTTTAGTTTGTTGTATAGTGTTAACCTACGATGCAAGTGCGTTTGAGTACTGTGGATTATATAGGACTATTTGTTATCGTGTTATGTATATATAGATGCTGACAATGCCGCTGACAAAGCTATAGTAGTCAATTTATTTTATCCAACGCTTCATGTGAATACCAGATAGGTCCATAAATTGTTTTGCCATGACAATGCAGCAGTTTCCTTTGTGGTTTTATTGGGTGGATTTATAAAACATGCGATTTGTAAGCATTGTTTAACTAGACATTTAGTCACGATAACAGTTTCAATTGTTTTAATAAATGTAGGTCTTTATAATGTAATACCTCATCAAAAGTCCCATTCTTTGTTGTTTTATGTTTTCAGTATTTATTGATAAACATTGCTTTTCTTAAATCTAACTATGAAGTGATTTTATGAAAACAAGTGTACAACTACAAGTACTAAACAAAAGGCCGAAAGAACTTGACTCGGCCTCGCCTCAAAGTGCTCACATGTCCAAGAAACAACTACAACAGCAATTTCCGAATATAACTCTATGTAAAACTGTGACTGTGGTCAAATGTTAGCCCGGTATCATCGTTTAAACGAACTACGTAAGGACCATAAGCTTATACTACATGCAGAATAATAGACACTTAGTTCATGTACATTCGGACATTTTTAAAGGCTTTGCTTTAATACAGAGAACCTGGCGAAATTTAAGTGAAGGGTCACAATGTGAACAATGTGCTAAGTAGATAACCATAAGCTTATAATACATGCAAAATATTAGATGTCTAGCTCTGGTAGTTTCAGAGAAGATATTTCGCTCCATGTAAATACGTGACCCCTGGGGTGTAGCCAGATATGACCCCAGGATCACCATTTTAACAAATTCGGTAGAGGAATATAACCTTATACTACCTGCAAAATATTACGCATCTAGCTCTTGTAGTTCCATAAATTTAAAGGATTGTCCTATATAACGCTATGTAAATATGTGGCCCCTGGGCCGGACCAAATATTATCCAAGGGTCACAATTTTAATTTTTCGTGTAGCGGGCCATTAGCTTATGCCACATGCAACATATAAGACTAACACTTAAGGTTTCAGAGAAAACGACTTTTTAAAGAATCCTGATTTTTGTTTAAAAGGGGATGATAACTCTTATAACAGGCAACAGCTACCCTGTTGGCACTGCTATTATGGATTTTTTCTTTCTCTACAATGTACTCCATAACATGGTACCAGTAAGAATTTGCCACCTGAAATGGTAGCGAATAATTGTCTGGCTCACTGTCTAAATTTCTTGATGTTTGGCTGTGAACTGCATTTCGGGTCGTGCGAACATTTTGTAAGTGAAAACCCACAAAGCCATATAAAAAGAGAGGATACAGTAACTCGTGTGCTTGTGTTGATAGTATAAAAATCCTGTTATATCCGTTCATACTGGAATACCTCCTCTTGATGACATTGTAGACTTAGATGTTTCGAATACATTTTTCATGGTGCTTATTAAATTCCGGAGATACACAACTAATGTTTAACCCTCACTAACGTATGCCTTTTCTGAAAACAATAACCGAAACTGGTTTTGAATGTTGTATTAAACTTTATTGACTTCATGGCAAACAGTACAAATAAATAAATGTATGACCATCTCAAGAACTGGTCAGGTACTTTTCTCAATCTGGTTTAAAATTAACTTTATCAAACAACTAGAGAAATTTCGATATGCAGATATACTGTGAACGTTTTATTGAGCGCTACACAATGAGGACACATGTATATTGTTTCAGAAGTCTATGCGAGTCACAGTTCAATTACTGAACGCAGTTCATTATCATACAGTTATAATGTAATAAAACATTATTATGATTACGGCCGAGAAAAGATTCTTGCTCCAAGAAATAAATAGCAAGTACAAGTATCCATATCAACAAACATATAGGGCTTTCAAACCCCTACAGAATTAAAATAAAGCCTATGACCATGATGACAGCAACAGAAACCAAACTTACATCACAAATATATGTATACTTTTTATGTTGTGCAATTATAGATTTTGCATAATTCCCAAACATGCATAGGTCATAACAGTCATCTCACATTTGGGCATCGATATTACTCTATGAATGTTAACTTTATACACAACATTGTAGATCCTGGTCAGATATGCAGGTAGATCCGGTAGATATACATGTCAATCCGGTACATCTTAACCGTTGCAAATCATTATATTTTTTCTGTTGAAAAACACATTAATGTCAATTTTCAAGGAGTTGGAGATACCGTGCACTCATTCAGTGTGTCTCAAAAGAAATTGGACATTCCGCTATCAGAATACACTAAAGGTAGTTGTCTCTCTTGCAATTTGTATCAATATTAGGTTATGGTTGGTACTATAGAGGCGGGAAAATATAAATATAACGTGCCATTTACAGCCGGCGTTTAAAACCACATAAACACCAAAAACATGTAAATACATTCTTACGTAAACACTAACAACAGGCATAATTGTATAAAGATGTGCATGAAATGTATAAGTCATTATATGTCATCAAGCACTGATATAGTTTGTCAACTACATGTACCGTCTCATGGATGGACAGGCGGTCAGACGTTGTTAGACCTTTGATTTTTGCCGCGACTTTGACCCTAGAAGAGTTGTACGCCGCACATTGGTCTCCATGTTGCCGCGACCTTGACCCTAGAAGAGTTGTACGCCGCACATCGGTCTCCATGTTGTGAATATTTCTGCCAAATATATGTTTGATTCAGTTGTGCAGTTATGGTCCGGAGCACGAAGCTGTATCTCCTGATCAGTCAGATTTAATTATTGTTATTAGAATAGTCGTTTTGTAAAACTCGACGACTTTGTTAGATTTTGTTGTACAAATCATTAAAATTCAGTTATGAGATGAGGTGATTTAAGATACTAATAAATTAACGTGTTGTGTCGTACATGGTTTCTGATTTATATGTACAGCGGCAATATAACCCAAATATTATGATGTTAGAACACAAACCCGCCGAATCGAGTTTTCTAGACCAAACAATTTCATAAACAGTAACAGAATGAAACATTCGACTCAGTCATACGGTGTACATTTTTTATGATTCGGAAACGTGATGTTGTTGTTTTTGCAAATACATCCAACCAATATTGTTATCTTTACATCCTACAGGTTACATTCCACAGGGATTGAATGCCTTTCATAAATCATTGGCTGCGTTCTGTAATGGTTACATTTTCTGCGCATCTTGTCCCAAACAGATCATTTTGCGTAGAAACTACCACACATATTACTTGGTGATATGCTTTTTGTTAAGGTAATTGAAACCTTGATGTGTAACCTTAATGGAATTATTGGATAATTTATCAAATGGACATAAAGCAAAACTCAAAGTGTCTGAATATGTTTACATTAAACTGAAAGTATATTACGTTAATACGGTTATATGTAGTGAAACGACCAATAATAATCTTATGTTATGATCTAGGTCACGTGTTTAATCACCAGTAAGCATATTGATCTAGATAAAGGTATAAAAGTAATAACCTAAAGATGTGTAAAGCTATATTTCAGTTTTAGCTCTAGCGCGAGCCGACTATTAAAAGAAACAATTAGAATACACTGTTCATCCATTATTGATTCCTGATAATCCCACCAGTTGACTATATTGGTACCAGAACGGTCTGAAAGTTCTTCCAGATCGAAGGATGCTAAAATAATTCCATGGAGAAATCCAAAGTTTCTAATTTGCATGTTTTCGTCTCAAAATCATATTTTATTGAAGGTTAAATCTAAGCTGATGAACTCAAGATGGATGGAGATGCGTCAATGCGTATTTCAAAATTCTGCATAGTGTGAATGTACATGTATGATGTCAACTGTTGAAAAATATCCTGGATATAGGACAGAACAGATTGAATGTGTGTGTGTTTGGGGATGCGGGGGGGGGGGGGGAGGGGGGGTGCGTGTGTGCGTGCGTGCGTTTGTGCGTGCGAGTGTGCGCGTGCGTCTATGAGCATTCTTGCGTTGTTCACAGAATCACTGTGATGTGTAACAAATGATGTTTAACTTGTGAATGATCTCACAAAATAGCTTAGTTTACATTGCGCTCAGCATAATGAATGTCGGGGTATGCCACCTTATACCCTACTCATCAATACGGATGATAGACAAGCCCATGATGCGACCATAAATGGTAGCCTCTCAAATACACTGTTAATCTATGATTAGTTCGTCATATTTACTTACGACTATTAAAGGAAACCACGTAAATAAACCGTTCATCTATGCTTGATTCTTCATATTTACTCACGACTATTACAGGAAACCACTCATATACACTGATTCTTAATATTCCCAAACGACTTTCAAAGGGAACTACTTGCATACGTTGTTCAGCCACTATTGATAATCGTAATATTAATCCGCCTTAAAGCGGTCATGTATACTGATTAAATACAAATAAAAGTATAAATAATCTGTGTGACTTACACGCTCTTAAGCATGAACAATTAGCATCGCAGTGTCACGCAGCCTAGTCAAACTCCTTAATGGAAAACATTAATAATTTGATACACTTGCTTACAATGAATGGGTCGACTTTAGTTTTCATTTATTACAGTAATTTGGCCGGTTTCGCGACAGTAACAGTTCCGTGCCAATTGAATAGATTTGTGCCTGTATCTGCGCATTTATAATTTTCAGCGGAAAGAATCATTTATCTAGAAAACAGGATTAAGCGTGTCGATAAATCACCATTTTACGAATGAATAAAATTGAGGTCAATCAAATTTTCATGGGTAACCTATTTCACTCACATTTGTGGTATACATGTTGTAGAATTATGAACAGGAAGTTGCGCACTGGATGAGCGACAATGACGTCATAGTGTTGGTGATAATGGAATGGCAAAATGCTTGAAATATAATCAGAAACAGGAGCCAGTATATTATATTTGAAAACCTTTTATTCAATACAAGTCTGATTAAGATTGGTTTAAACATCAAAACTCTATGGTGCACAGAAGGCTAAATATTGCTAATTCAAGTCGTATTCTGCAACATACCTACTTGCTGCCAAGTTGGCTTAACATTGTAGATATAACCTCCGAGGTTTCTACAATAAAAAGTAATTCATCCTTTTTTTGATGGAAATGGGTATTGTAAGTAGGGGAAAACTGCCCATTTCTATTCGATTTTGTGGTTGTATGAATAAGAAGCGTATTAACAGGTTTTACTGGATCACTGAAGAACATTTTCGAAATGTCGACTCTATGCATATATTTTGTGAGCAACTATCAATGGAAACAGCTGTATCCTTGACCTGTTTAGTAAACAAACAAGAACATTCTTAGATGTATTGTGTTCCCACTATTTCTGGTGAATTTTCAAGTGCAAAACTTGAGTTGAAAGTTCAGCAAATCGTTAATATGCGACATTTTAATATTGGTGTCTATGGGGGAAAACAAGTAGCGCTCTACTGGCTGTATGGAGTCCGTGGCTTGGAGCGGGCTGGTGGGGGTTTAGGTGGTGGAGAAATTAGTTGGTTTAGCACTTATAACAAAAGCCTTGGCCTTATACTGAGCAAAATGGCAGCAGAACATATAATTTACTGCAAGTTCCCCAAATTGTATCCATGTAGAGGGACCCATATACATAAAAGGACAAAACCCGTTTATATATGTTATGCCTCGAGTCCTTTTATTATCAGACCCAATTAGAATCAAATGCATTCACATTGTGAAATATTGTCATACCCAATTTAAATCAAATGCATTCACAGTGTAAAATAGTATCATACCCAATTATAATGCATTCACATTGTGTGTTTCTTTACCGGATTTCTCTTGCGGTGGCCTCAGCAGATGGAGCCAAAATACGATCAGTTATTGCTCATCTACACATCCTTCACTAAGATATATACCACACATGAACCTGATATCTCAAAGGATATGGAAGAAGTTAGCGTCACAAGGCGGAAAATCTGTAATAGTAAATTACTTCAAGTTGTACCACTGTAGAGGGGCACGCTTATGCAGGAGGTCAAACCCCGTTTTACATGTGTTGTGCCTCGAGTCAATAAATAACTATACCAAATTTAAATCATAACCATTAACATTTGGAAAATATATGCATTTCTTTTGTAATTTTTGACCCGAATACCCTCTAGGGTTCCAGTGAGTGAAGAAAAAATCGTGACATTATTGCTCATTTACACATCCTAAGAAAAACACCATACATGAACTTGACATCCCAACGGTTATAGAAGGAGTTGCCATAAGGTCGAAACTCTGTAACAGTAAGTTACTGCAAGCTACCCAAGTTTTATCCCCTCTAGAGGGGCATCGTAACACAGGAGAACAAAACCCGTTTTTATAAATGTGTGCATCGATAAAATACCATACCAAAATAAAATCAAATGCATTCACATTTGGACAAGATATGTATTTGTTTGTGTTTTTTGACATGATAACCCCCAAAAGGTATAGAAGGGGTAAGCGTCACAAGGCCGAAACTCTGTAATAGTAAATTGCTGCAAGCCCCGCAAGGTGTACGCTTGTAGAGACACCCATCGGCAGGAGGACAATGTACCTCTAGTTCCTAAATGACAATTCATATTTAGAATCAAATCCATTCTCATTTGGTCATGACATGCATTTTATATTGTGATTTTGACTCGATTAACACCAAGGGGGCCCAGTCGGCGGATCCAGTATCCGAGTCCTTGCTGCACCCCCTCGAGTCATACAAAAAGTAGGCCTCCAATGTGATTTGAACCCACTAGCCCAGGTTTCCAGTATAGTATATTGCATATATTCAAGAAAATCCAGGACCATACAGAAGATAAAATGAAGCATTCAAGGATCACAGTCAACCGTAAACACTCACGTCCGGTGTTACCGGTCCCATCTTGCTGGTTTTTGAACTTGTCAGAGCTTCTAGTGTATTAACTTACAGGCAAAATGTCGTAAATATCAAATAACAAATAACAAATGAAGGTGTTAGAGTGTTGAAAAGCAGAATGTTTTTTCCCCAGCAAAACAATGGCCATAACTCTGGTGTAACGATTCTGATCTGACTTGTCCAAAATATAAAGACACAGACAAAGTTTGGTAAATATAAAATGAAATTTAAAATTGCTGGAGTATTCTCAAGTCAGAAAATTGCATTTTTTAATCAAAATAATGGCCATAACTCTGGTGTTACTGACTGGATTTAGAAAGAGTCCGAGTTTTCATTGATATTAACAATCTGTGCTAGTTTGGTAAAAATCTAATAATAAATGATGGTGCTAGAGGGTGAACAATGCAGAATATGGCATTTATGGTTAAGATGTCGCATGTTTATCAATTTTAACCGTTAACAATTTGCTATTCTAGATGGTGTGTTTTCTATACTTAGTACCGAACTATGAAATTGATAAACATGCTGACACACTATACGAAAATCCATTAAAGGGTTACTGAGAAATAGCCCGGATAAAAGTGTGACGGATGAACGGACAAACGGACGGACGAATGGACACTATGGGGTAATAAAATATTGCGCATTCATTAATAACCACACTATAGAGCAATTAATTTATCATTTAAGATGTCGCATTTATGAACACACAACTTCACTATACAGCAGTTGATACATAATTAAATATTACGCATTTATAAACACGCAACCATTCTATACAATACTTGATACATATTAAAATATGTCGCATTTATAAACACACAACCTCACTACAATAGTTGATTTACAATAAATGTCGCATTTATAAACACACAACCACACTATACCACAGTTGATTTATAATAAAATGTGTCACATTTATAAACCTACAACCACGCTGTACCACAGTTGATATATAATAATATATATCGCATTGACAGACACACAACCACACTAATCAATAGTTGATTTATAATAAAATGTCGCATTTAAAAGCACACAACCACACTATATCACAGCTGATTTATAACAAAATATGTCGCATCTACAAACACACAACCACACTATAGCACAGTTGATTTATAATAAAATATGTCGCATTTATAAACACACAACCACACTATAACAGATTTGATTTATAATAAAATGTCTCATTTATAAACAAACAACCACACTATACCACAGTTAATTTAATTTATGATAAAACATCTCATTGATAAACACACAACGGCACTATACAATAAAAAAACTATGTCGCATTTATAAACACATAATCACACTATACAATAGTTGATTAATAATAAAATATTTCGCATTAATAAGCACGCAACCACACTATATCACAGTCGATTTATAATAAAAGATGACGCATTTATAAACACGCAACCACACTATATAAATTTAATTTATAATAAAATGTCGCATTTAGAAACACACAACCACATTATACAATAATTGATTAATTATAAAATATGTCGCATTTATAAACACACAACCACACTATACAATAGTTGATTTATAATAAAACGTCGCATTTATAAATGCACAACCACACTTTACACCAATTGATCTATAAAGAAATATGTGCCACACATACCCACATCATTTCGTGTACGAAATGTTTTTATTATAACTAATGTCGCATTTATAAACATGCAAGAACACTATACAACACTTAGTTTATAATGAAATAACAGGCAACAACATTATAGAGCGCTGGAATGCAAAATAAATCGTTTATTAGATCGAACTTTCCGATGAGCTATAGAGGGACTGGTGACGACCTGGAAGAATTAACTATGTGGATCAAAATACGTATTAAACCATCACAATGTAATTACTGTTTATAATCAAAGTGCTAGGCCCCATGATCCGTCCGATTGTTTTATTCTTAATGAAATAGTTTGGTCTGGTAATCTGGATGACTCGGTTTGTTTTTATTGTATATAATCTGTAATATTAATTCATATGATGATTTAAGACTCTTACATTACTTTTTCGTGATTGACTTTGTTACTGAGTTTATTATACAGCTGCTATATTAACCATATATGAATTAATATTAAGATTTAAACCGATTGAATCATCGAGTTTTCCAGACCAATTATGTTCATAAACAATAAATAAGCCAAAAAATATGCCGAAGGCAACATGCGATTCAATCATTCCTTTCACGTAGTATATGAATCGGAAGCATATTTATTTTTTCTTTTAATTTGGATTAAAATCAGTCACACTTCTGGATTGCATCTTGTCCCAAACAGGTCAGTATACGTGGAAGCTACCACACATATTCCACGGGGATATATTATTCAAGGTATTTGAACCTTTGATGCGTTAACTTATAATAATGTATAATAATTGAAATGGACATACAAACTCAAAAGTGTCAGGATATAGAGGATATTACAGGAGGTGCTCATTCATTATTGAATTGATTGAACCAGTTGGCAGAATGAGAACGAATGTTAGATTCTGTTCATCACATAACTCACATATCGACTTTTATTGCATTTTGCATGTCGCTGTAACACGCGAAACAGACATAAAACGTGGGAAATGGATCATATGGTCAATATCGATTTTTTCTTTGACAGCGCGTACTTGAATCATTTGCATACTTATATAGGTGTTATTACCCTCCCACACCACATAAGTTATGTGATAAATGTTTATATTAAACTGAAAGTATATTCATTTAATACTTTTATCTCATCCAATGAAAAATAAACACAAACTTGATAAAATGTCAATACAAAGCTAATGATATGATCTAGGTCTTGTGTTAATTTATCAGTAAACATATTTCTTTAGATAAAGGTATAAAGGTAATAAACTTAGCACAATATTTATTAAATATCTATTCACGCAGGTCTTTTTAATGTTTACCCAAGTTACTAAGAATTAAATTGGACTGCACTACACTTAACCTATCCTAAATCCCATCAACAGGTAAATATTACAAAAACATATACACCGTTTCTACACTTACTACGATGCCATTGCGTTTGGACGCTGTGGCTTTTATAGGACCCTATATCTCATTTACTGTCGATGAGATGTATATATATATATATAACTGATATATTTTGAGAATCCAAACTCTTTAGACGCAATATAATTGACTTTCACCAGCCATATCAAACCTAAAACGGGAGGTTTGAATTACATGTAAGAGGTACCAACTCAAAATTCATTTTACTCATATGCAATCACGTGTATTTTAAGAACCCCGTGAACACCTATACTTTCAATGGGCACATATATATTATATGACCTAAACACTTAGGCAGAGTTTTGATAAATTGCTTTGTAGTGTAATTTTGCCGTTATTTGGCGGATTAGTTTCTTTAAACGTGTATGTATTAAATATTATCTGCAAACATCTAATTACAATAACCTCCGTGCAGTCTATTGTAAGGAACAACTCGAATATACGGTTCATTCATTATTGATTCATGATAACTCTATGGTCAGTACAAAATATGGTCTAATAGTCTATGATCAGTACAGAATATGGTCTTATAGGCTATGGTCAGTACAGAATCTGGTCTTATAGGTTATGGTCAGTGCATAATATGGTCTTATAGTCTACGGATAGTGCACAGTATGGTTTATAGGCTATGGTCAGTACAGAATATGGTCTTATAGTCTATGGTCGGTACATAATATGGTCCAATAGTCCATGGTCAGTATAGAATATGGTCTAATAGTCTATGGTCAGTACAGAATATGGTCTTATAGGCTATGGTCATATCAGAATATTGTCTTATAGGTTACGGTCAGTGCACAATATGGTCTTATAGTCTATGGTCAGTACAGAATATGGTCTTATAGGCTTTGGTCAGTACAGGATATGGTCTAATAGTATATGGTCAGTACAGAATATCGTCTTTTAGGCTATGGTCAGTTCAGGATAAGGTCTAATAGTCCATGGTCAGTACAGAATATGGTATTATAGGCTATGGTCAGTACAGAATATGGTCTTATAGGCTATGGTCAGTACAGGATAAGGTCTAAAAGTCTACGGTCATTACAGAATATCGTCTTATAGGCTATGGTCAGTACAGGATATGGTCTAATAGTCTATGGTCAGTACAAAATATGGTCTTATAGGTTATGGTCAGTGCACAGTATGGTCTTATAGGTTATGGTCGGTACATAATATATTCCAATAGTCTATGGTCAGTGAAATATATGATCTTATTGGCTATGGTCGGTTCAAAATATGGTTTAATAGTGTTGAGAAATGACGACGACGAGAGCACGGGCGTTGCACACTCACGCGGACACTTGTGTGGAATAGACACATCTCTTCCCTCATCAGAGGGAGAGTAAAACTCGGATAAATTGCATTATATCCGATGAAAAATATCAGTCTGACACCAGTCACATATGTGACAAATAAATATTACATACACCCTCATATATGTATATGTGTATGACGCTAAGTGTATGTGCAAATATTACAGGATGAATGAATGGCAATGTTCTTCAGTTGTTTATAAACCCGCGATTTATGCGACAACAGCTTGAAACACTCAACAAGAATCGATCCCATAACCTTTAGATCCCAAATATCTCGTACAACGGATAGATAAAAATAGCCCAGCCAACAGACTAATTAGAATAATTCACGAGTGCCCTAATCTGTTTCCAAAATACGCGTCGCTCTTAAACTTGATAAACCAGTACTCTAGAGGAGAAAAGACGACATAGAATACCGTGAGACCTGGCGACCCCGCCATAAATTAAACCCTTTAGAAATAACATTATTAACTCTCGAAACTAAGACTCCTCTCATATCAAGCGGACATGCGAATTATCATATATACGGTCCTTAAACCTTAATATGGTGTAAGTGACCTAAGTTATTAGTCGGAATCACACTTCAAACCTATAGGTACCTAGAATTACTGACTATCTATAACCTGATCGAATATGATACCCGGTCAAATAATCTCACATCACCATTGGAAGCAAACGACTCAATAACTAATGACTACCGTATCACAGTAACGATACAATTAAAAAGTTGTCAAGTACTTCAATTTACTATAACCATAATATTATCAAGCTCTCCAATTCAAATGCGCTAACACCTCCTTAAATGCAATTATGCACGAGCCTCCTTAAATGCAATTATGCACGAGCCTCCTTCAGTGCAGTTATGCACGAGCCTCCTTCAGTGCAATTATGCACGAGCCTCTTCAGTGCACTTATGCACGAGCCTCCTTCAAAAGTGGTTTCAGTTATTTCGACGTAAATCTTTTATATCTACTATTAAATAGACGATGACAAAATGATGGGGAACAATCTATAATAAAAGAGGGATAAGAGAATTGACAAGATTCAAAGTTTAATATCATTATTTAATATCAATGAAGAAATAAAATTTTAATATATTTAACTTAACTGTATTTAACGACCAGATTCCTCCTTAAATGTTTGTTTTATATTTTACTATAAATAACAAGGTAACACTATGTACATATATTTATAATACGTGTAAATGAGATGTCTAGGGAGACTCCGGAGGGAGTTGTATTCCAGTGCGAAGTAGACATAGATCTCATTAATCACGAAAGTGTGACCTATCCGCAATAACAATGTACTTGATAAAACAGAAAACAGTCTTATTTAGACTATGATTATAAATTCGCTTCATATTTGGGTGTATCCCATATAATTTTAATAGCCTTATAAGGCTATTTAATAATTAAGTGAAAACTGAATGTGCCAATTTGAATAAACCCCAAAAATAAACTGTGGCAAGTTCCAAATTATCAGTAAATTGTCGAGAGCAGTAGTCGCATTAGTACAGCCTAAATTACAATTGAATTATTACCCTTTACATAAATGTCTGAACATATATTTGAAATTACTAAACAATAAAATTATGAACAAAATTATGAAATGATAAATAGTTGCATAAATTGTTAATGTCCAATTAATGTCAAAATAGAATGTTCAAACAAGACGTTAAACACGTAATTTGATTATGAAAATAGCCAATGGCCATATATTGATCTTTAAAGATATTATACATTTAGTATTATTACTAGCCTAACATTATACATTTATACATATTTTGCAATTACTAAGAGTTAAAATGCGACCACTCGTCTTAATTCTCATTATTATATAAGACGCAAGGGAGATAATCCTTTTAATTTTTAAACAACTATGAAAGGAAGATACTATGGTGCAAACTATATATAACCATGCATATTTAGCTGAAAAATGAATAAAAGGTTAGTAATACACGCACCCACCAAAGGATACAGGCTCATGATTTTACTTCTCAAAAGAACCCTTACAGACTGACTTGACAGTCTATTTAATATAGATTAATCTCTCTAGAACACCCATGATAATTTCTTACATAATACACTGGTCTAAATGTATCTGTTTAGTTACTATATAACGATATAAATGGTAAAGCTCCCCAGCTGACCCCGGCACACTTTGCAGTGGCAGACAGTGAGACTAGCACCCCATCCGGCGCCAGATAACAATTACAATGTATTATCAAACATGAACATAAAGAGCCTCGGACCCATGTCCCACCACCCTGGCGAACATATAATTTTACAAACAATAAGGAAATACAATATCTGGAAAAGAAGTGGTGGGTGCTTAAAAAAAATATTCTCTGCAAAAACATACCAAGGAGCTTATTTTGTTATTAATACAACCTTATGTCTATAATTAAATAAATAATAAAATGCAATAAAGTTTTAATATAATTATTATTTAAACCCCAAGAAAAAGTCCGAAAACTGTAGTCGTCATGTTGAACAAAAAACACTCTGAAATCCCCCAAGTAGAAAACCGGGAAATCAGTCCACTTCAGCCAAAAAACTTCCCTTTAAAATAAACACCCATACTTTGGAAAGAGGACCCCCATCCCTCTAAAACATTTTAGAAAAGTTCCCTCCCTCACAAAGTAACTATAAACAAAATGCCCCCACGGACACAAAAAAACGGGAAACCCACCGTATCTTCTCCTTGGTGCGTCAAAGAAATGCCCCAAGAAAAAGATTTTCGAATCTCGCGCCAGCAAAACTTTTAATATTTATGCAAGCCACTCCCCATAGCGAATATAAAAATATTAAAACTGACAGATTTGCCGTAAAAATCTACCAACTGATACTGTCTCGTAACCACAACATATATATTTTCCCAAACTTTATTTCTACCAAAAAATGCAATAAAGAATGGTGAAATAACAATCAATAAACACTTTTTATAATATTTTGAAGAATTACAAATATTAATTCCCGTAAAACTTTTCACACTGCCGTCACGTGATGCGGAGTTTACCGAAAGAAGCCGATGCTCGATCTTTAAACGAGGACACGCGAAGAAGACAACACATGTAGATGCTGAAGATTGACTTAATTCTAAGGATTTTTTATTTAAAATCTATCGCAACCTAAAAGAGGAAAATCTCTTCATGATAGGAGCTAAGCTGTAATATTACATAGTTCGGACAAAACGTCTGTGCGTCAGACGCTATTATACATGGACAACCGCATAATTTTGATATAAATCTGAACGAAAAAGTTTCGTTGCAGAAAACCGATAAAACGAGGTCACCGAGTCACAGGCAGCTGACGTTACTAGCAATAATATAATAGAAAATAAATATAATTTACACTTCAATAGTATATGATCAGTACAACATTTTTGTCTTATGGTATATGGTATCAGTACTAGAATATAGGTCTAATAGTCTATATGATCGGTACAGAATATTGGTCAAAATAAGTTTTAATGGCTAGTACAGAAATATGGTCTTAATAGGCTAATGGTCAGTACAGAATATGGTCTTATAGGCTATTGTCAGTACAGAATAAGGTCTTCTATAGGCTCATATGGGTCAGTACAAATATCTTGGTCTAACTAGACATATCGGTCAGAACATAATATGGACCTAATATGGTCTTATAGGCACTTTGGTAAGTGCAACATAATGGGTCTTAATAGGCTTAATGGTACAGTACAGGATAATGGTCTACTAGGCTATGGTCAGTACAGAAATAGTGGTCTTATAGGCTATGGTCAGTAGAGAATATGGTCCTTATAGGTTATGGTCAGTGCACAACAATATGGTCTTGTAGGCT